>MEHQ01003014.1:0-13960 GCA_008828725.1 Saccharina japonica | reverse complement strand
GAACAAAGCGCGTGAGACGCTATTCGACGACGGTATGACCTCTATACGCGACAATTGAAATGCCCTGCGTGCAACAACCGCTACTAATAATGTATGTACTTCATTGTGCGATTACAAGTGCCTGAGTACGCGGGAAGAGCCGTACGGGCTCAATGATAATTGCGCACGCTGCGACTAATGAAAGGGGGAACTCTACGGCTAACTACTAACCTACAAATATGCACAATCCAGCGTACGCTTCGACTAACAGAAGGGGTGTAGGAGCTGTAATCAACGATAACTGCGCACGCTACGGGTAATTGAAGGGGGAAAGCGAACACTAACTAAGGGGGGATCATACTTTATTTTACTATTACAGCAACGACGAACCGAGATTGGAAGAATACCTGCACCTTAGTGTAAGTACAAGGACAAAGCAACTAATCAACAGAACTACTAACCCCTACTGTAAAACGGAACCCAACTACGCCCGATACCTAGAGAAACAGAAGACCAATTGCTAACCCTACACAAAAGAGGGAGAAAAATAGATTAACGACGAACGTGAAACATTCCCAACTTGTGCAATACAAAGACTACAAAAAGGAAGGGCCGTCCAGAATGTCTCGAAATCGAAACAAACAGATCGCCCACCTTTTGCCTTTCTTCCTGGAAGCGCACGCCGAACATCGACACACGACAAGTAACCGCTACGGTAAAACGGACTGCTACTGTGAAACGGACCCCAATAACCCGCGATACCTAGAGAAACCGAAGACCAAGTAACCCACACGAAAGAGGGAGATGAATAGATCAACAACGAACGTGACACACTACCAACTTGTGCAATACAAAGACAACAAAAAGCAAGGGCCGTCGAGAATGCCTCGAAAAACACAGAAAACGATGGACGGAGGCACGACAAGCGCGAACGATCATGGTAATCACGACATCGCCTTCCTTTTGCCTTTCTTCCTGGAAGCGCACGCCGAGCATCGACGCAGCTGACATTCCTTGCCATTGTCATCGATAGTTGTTCCACACTGGCGGTGAAGGTCCCCGTCGCAAACCGTGCAGGAGACCATGGCGATGTTTCCTTCGGCCGAGCATCCTTCGAAGCCCTGCATGCGAGGAGACACAAGCAGAATGCGAAGGGACGGACGGCGGGAGAAAACAATTGTAGAAACCAGTTTCATAAAATGAAAAATAAAGAAGGCATGAAACGAAGTAGATAACAAAAAAAAACTTCATAATAGAAAAGTAGCAGCGACCAAAACACACATTCGGTGTACAGATTGCAGCGATCCATCCCAACACCCGAATACGATAATAGTCGAAAAAAGAAATTGCAGCGTACAGTTACAAAAGTAAAAAAATATATATCCATGATAACCAAAAAAAACAATCTGCAGGCGTCCAGTTACACAATATAACAGTCTTGCATGTAACTAATTTATATTTAATTGAAAAACGAAAAAAAAATTGCAGCATACAGCGTACAGTTAAAAATTGAATACGAAAAAACAAATTGCAGCGTACAGTTATCAAACAACAAACATCTTCAACGAAAAACGAACAAACAAAATCAGAATACACCTCAGTGAACAGTTACAAATTAACATACGAACAAAAAAATTGCAGGCGTACAAAGTTACAAAAAAACAACAGTCTCCAGGAAAAATATATTTTCATGTGATCTACAGTGTCCAGTTACAAATTAAACATTAAAATACGAAAAAAAAATTGCAGCGTAAGTTACAAAAAAAAAAACAGTCCTTACTAAAATATATTACATGACACAAAAAAAAAATTGCACGCGATCAAGTTAAACAAAAATAATAACATTCTCATTAAATATTTATATTTATTGAAAAAACGAAAAAAAATTGGCAAGCATAACAGCGTACAGTTAACAAATTGACAATACGAAAAAAATTGCATATGCGTACAGTTACAAAGTAAAAAAATATACATTTCATGATCAACCAAAAAAACAATTGCAGCGTCCAGTTACAAAATTAATAACAGTCTTCATTGAAAATAACAATACTAATTTAAAAACGCAACAAAAAATTGCAGCATACAGCGTACAGTTACAAATTGAATACGAAAAAAAAAATTGCAGCGTACAGTTACAAAAAATAAAGATATCACGAAAAACGACGACAACAAAATCAGCATACAAAAAAAAAAATTGCAGCGTACAGTTACAACAAAATAACAGTCTCCGAAAAAGCACGTCTTCCTACACGTTACAAAAATACTAACAGTAATACGAAAAAAAATAGCAGCGTACAGTTACAAATCAATGACAGCATCACTTCACCCACTTCGGTGTAACCAGAATCAGCCGTCTTCCCAACACCAAAGTACGAAATAAATAAATTCCAGCGTAACAGTTCAAAATTAAATATTTCATGAAATTACGAAAAAAAAAAAATGCACGCGTTCCAGTTACAAAAAAATAACAGTCTCCGAAAAAGCAGCGTCTTCCAACACCGAATACGATAATGTCGCAAAAAATTTTGCAGCGTACAGTTACAAAGTAAAAAATATATATATTTCATGATTAACGAAAAAAAAATTGCAGCGTCCAGTTACAAAAATAATAACAGTCTTCATTGAAAATAACAATACTAATTTAAAAACGAAAAAAAAATTGCAGCATACAGCGTACAGTTACTAATTAAATACGAAAAAAAAAATTGCAGCGTACAGTTACAAAAAAGAAAAGTCTCACGAAAAACGACAACAAAACATTAGGCATACAGTGTACAGTTACAAATTAAATACGAAAAACAAAAATGCAGCGTACAGTTACTAATATATTATTAAATACAACTACAAAAAAAAAAAGTGTAGCGTCCAATCTCAATTTCGGTGTCACAAACTTAAAAGCAGCGTTGAAAATCAACGTAAACATTTAGTATCGGGCCGCCCCACCGGCAACTATTATTGTTATCAACGATGAAAGACACGCTATACGTGAGTAAAATGCCAGCACAACAAGCACTCCGTGCCACCACAAAATACGACTACCTCGTACTGTAGCCGTTCTTTAATAACTTTCAATGACAGCGCATGCAGCCCCCCTTCCTATACAAAGACTAAACTCTCCGGCATCCTACCCAGACAACCCCGCCATACGGGAAAAAGGGTCCGCGACAGGCGGTAGAGGAACTCATGTGTCTAACTGTAGGTGAATTATGTGCCAGAGTGACTCATGACACTATCTATATTGGAATAAAGTGCCAACACAACAAGCACTCCGAACCAACCACAAATTGCGACTTGTCGTTTTTTAATTGCTTTCAATGAGAACACATGTAGCCCCCCTTCCGACACAGGGACCAATCTTCCCGCATACCTACACAGACAATGAACCCGCAAGGAAAAATGGGTCGGCCACCGGCGGTAGACTAACGCGTACACACTACTACTACACCACCGCTCTCACCTGCGCGCAGAAATCCTGCGACCTCGCACCCTTCTTGAGCGTCTTCACGCCCTTACGCCCCTCTTCCTCGTTCGGCGTAACAATGACCCAAGACTTGGGCTTTATCACCTGCCCGACTCCACCCGGCTGATACTTGGCGCCCTTTGCCTTCGCCTCGTCGCGAATAAGGTATCCGTTCTCGATGGCGACGATGCCGGTTCCCTGCAAGACGTTCAAGGCGATGGCACTATGCTGTGCCATTCGCTTTAGGAGTAGGCAGTCGCTGGTGGTCGTGTTGTAGCTGGGGGGTGTGAATGTAGACGATAGGCTTCAGGTAGAGGGCGGTGGGAGAACGGAGTGAGAGATGTGGCGGGGGGGGGCGAGGGGGGTGTTGCTCGTCCCACAACTGCCTAGCAAATAATTACCCATTTGGCCAATCACTACAATGGAGCGATCTGAGTTATCCTGAAACGGGCCAATCCCACCTAGCAAGCCATTCTCCTACATCAGGATACCGCTTTGCTCAATTAACCGCCTATTACTGCTTGCGACACTTCGGGCGGTGTACCCGTCTCCTCTCTCCCATATGTGTTGCCCACGACGAACGAGCTTATTATACCGGGCAATAATGAAGTGGTCTCCAATCACCGGCCAAATAACATCACCACATCCAAGGCCTTACCGAAAACGGCAAACATTTGAATGCCCAAACAGCTCAACGTATACAATGCTCAGTCGTCATTTGAGCATCACGTTACAATTTATATGTTGTATCTTCGCCGCAGCAGTACAAAACAGTTTCCCTCGTGTCTATTTTAGATCTTCATCTCCCCAGTCGTCATTACCACATCTCGTTACACCTTCGTTATTACATCTTCCCTACGGTACAACACCCGGGAGACCCGGATCCTTGATTCCAATTCTTGCTCTTCATAATTGCAGTATGTACGTCTCCATCGCAGCGAAGAAAGTATGTATGTGCATGCCCCTTCACACGAGAGCCATCTAGCATGGCATCTCCGTGCGCCAAATAATACACCTGACTCAACTATCAACACGAAGCACATGATATTAATAGGGCCATTCACAAATACACATTCGGAGCGCCAAATAATACACCTGACTCAACTATCCACACGAAGCACATGATATAAATAGGGCCATTCACAAATACACATTCCTATTCGTCTACATTGCAGAACTTTGCACAAAGGAAATTTATTTGCGCAAGACATGGTGCCCTCTTACAACTGAACCATTTTGTCTGCCGACCCCGCTAGACGAAATCACTTGCGTACCTGTCACCTGGTATGTGGATAGTACGCTTCCTGCCTTGAAGAGACATGTGGTGATCTCACAGCAGTATCCGGCCGCCCAATTACTAAAAAATAACGTTTTGCTCCCCGCCAGGCCCCAGATACAACGCCCCGCTCTCCTTTCGCAGCATCCTACTGCACTGCGACTATGATCAGACGGCCGTTTGGTCTTTCATACACATCTTACCACTTGAGTTTCACCACGCCCACCAGCACTTCAATAATTATACCGCAATGCACAATTAGCCGCCTAATACTGCTTGCGACACTTCGACCTGTGCCTCCGTCTCATCTCTCCCATATGTGCTGCCCACTATGAACGAGCTTGAAATACCGCGCAATAATCAAGTGGTCTCCAGTCACAGGCCAATGAATGTGACCAAAACCATGTCCCTGCCGAAAACGGCAAATAATGCAAGGCCCAGATAACCCTACGTAATACCTCCTCAGTCGTCATTAGCGCATGACATTACTCTTAGTACATTGCATCTGCCCGACAGCAGTAGAAAACGGTTTCCTTCTTGTACATTTTAGCTGTTCATCTCCTCAGTCGTCACTATCGCAACACAGTACACTTTGGTTATTACATCTTCCCTACAGCAGAACACCTGGGGGACCCGAACCACGTGGTATGAATAGGGCCATTTACAAACACGCATTCCTATTCGTCTATATTGTAGATCTTTGTACAAGACAAAATTCTCTGCGCAAGACTACTGTACATACATGATGCCCTCTCTCAACTGAACTATATCGTCTGCCGACCACGCGGGATCCAATCACTACATGATACACATGAATCTATATATGATGTGTATCATGAGTAACCACACTAAAAGCCCATTGTTATCGACAATTAATTTACGGAGCATTCCCTCTTATTTATCTACAGGTTGCAGCAGCCTGCTACTGGGAGTAACACGTACTGGTGTGCTAGGCTAGGCTTCGCGTTTTTTGTTCACGGCATTTATGCTACAAGGAAACTGACTATGCTACACGCTCCGGAAACTCCCTCCCTACGGACACGTCGCTGCGCTAGCAGTCTGTCTCCCGATCCTATGCATTACTTCGCTGCAATCATACCACCAGGATGACGTGTTGCCCCTATGCTGCAACTATAGGACAACGGCAGTACCTTTCCCTCAAGCCCTTAAAATCCACTGTTCGTTGTGCCAACGGGGACAAATCATTGCATTGCCTGCGTTACCCGGCCCCCGTTTCGTACATTGTCCAAAGCCTACGATACAACGCCATATTTTTAATTAATTCATACTATTTCAAGTCATTAATTAGTTTTTACCTTCGCGATATGGGAGCCAAGGCCGCACGGAATCGACTGGTCTGCCCAGAGGTGTACGTTCGTCGCTATTAAATCAAAGTAAGACCAGTAAGACTGTCAGTTGGTTCAACTGTGTAGATGACAGTTCTGGTGGCAGATTTACACTGACAAACAGCAGGAGCGGCAGCAGCACAAACAAAAACAGCAGAAAAGATACACGCACAGCAACCGATTTAATACCTGGCACGTACTGGTACTATTCTCGTATTAATAGTACACGAACATCACAAAATATTCGGTACCCTGCTAAACGACCTCTATATACCATAACCCACACACCATTCGAATATATAAAATTATTTACTGCTGTATATGCACTGCTGTTGTAATGGCACGTATATACGTGTATCAGTGGCATAACAAAGTAAACTAATAACTACCGTAGTCACGGTCGTCAAAGTAACAAACGTATATTAGTCAATGCGTGTAAACCACGGGTGAACAAACACTCTCTGCAACAAATATATAAGCCATGCTTTCAATCGTCAGACTGTTGGTGAACTTTGCAGCGTCCACCGCTCCAATATTGTCCCGGCACGAGCGCAAGCGAGGCGCTGCCCAGCGCAAATGAGACAGACGGGGACGATGGCGGACAGATCGATCGAACAGATCGACCGCCTCCTAAGAAAACTCGCGAATCGCGCAAGGGCGCATAAGGTATTTTGCTTGTTTTTTGCGGATCGCGAGGTGTAAAAAGGAAAATATCCCACACGGGACTGTGAAATAGATCGTGGACGTACGTGTGATAAAATAATACAATCCTCTATAACCACCCCCCCCGTGATACACGGCTTTGGCAAGGCCGAAGCCGCCGCTGGCAGAGTAGGCAAAGCTGGGCGAGCTCGGCGAGGAAGTAACTGATGGACGTCGTCGCGAGGTATTAGAAACAAGGTTCATATGTACTTAAGAAATGTCAAGGAGTGCGCACATTGCATCATCAACAACTTCATACATGCAAATATGAGTTTCGAAGAAATCCTCGATCTCACAGCTGATGGTTTTGAACATTTTAGTCTACTTGCGGTACGGCCACGGCTCTACCCGTGGAGCTAACACTGCATTCCCCACAGTAATATGTACGTACCTGGTATGGTAGTGCTCGCATTGCATAATATTGTGTTGTGATGCAATACTCTGAACATAAACATATGGACCATTCTGAGGGGCGGTATCGACCCGGGGGGTGTCCGTTTTAGTCCCGGGGTTGTTGGAGTTGTACATTTGTGAAAGGATTTATGAGCCGGTGATGGGGTCTAACCACACCCAAGTGCGGCGGGACCTCGTCGCTGTCCTGTGAGGCTAATCTCGCTGCGCGCTCGCTCCATGAGAGCCAGCCAACCGTAAATAATTCCGTGTGGTTGAGGTTTCTACACCTTGCGAGGCGGTATCGACCCGAAGGGTGGCCATTTGCGTCCCCGGTTGTTTGGAGTTGTAGATGTATGAAAGGCTTCCTGACCCCGGGAATGGGAGGTTATCATCCCCGGCTGCCGCCAGACACCGACATTCCTCAGAGGGGCAACTCCGGCCGCGCGCTGGCTCCATGAGGGCTAGCCAACCGTAGATCATGTCGTGGGGTTGGGGTTTCCACACCTTTCCGGGCGGTATCGACCCGGGGGGTGTCCGTTTTCGTCCCGGGGTTGTCGGAGCTGTAGTTGTGTGGAAGGTTTTACGATCCGAGGATGGGACCTTATCATCCTCATGTGCGTCGGGACCTAGCCATTTACTCAAGAGGCAACTCTACCCGCGCGCTGGCTCCATCAGAGCCAGCTACCCGTAAATCCGCCCTTGGGGTTGGGGTACCCACACCTTGCCAGGCGGTATTGACACGGGGGTGTCCGTTTTCGTGCACAGGTCGTTGGAAATGTAGGTTTTTGGACGTATTGATGATCCGGGGATGGAACACTATCATCCCCGGGTGAGGCAGGACCTATCCATCGACCCGAGGGACAACTGTCGCTGCGCGCTGGCTCCATGATGGCCAGCCAACCGTAAATCAGCTCGTGGGGTTGGGGCTTCCCCACCTCGCCGAGCGGTATCGACCCTGGGGATGTCGGTTTTCGTCCCCGGGTCGTTGGAGTTGTATGTGTATGGAATGATTTATGATCAGGGGATGGGACCTTATCATCCCCAGGTGGGGCGGGACCTAGCCATTGACCCGAGGGCCAACTCTACCCTCGCGCTGGTTCCATGAGGGCCAGTCACCAGTAAATTAGCCAGTTGGGCGGGGGGTTCCACACCTTGCGGGGCGGTATCGCCCCTGGGATGTCCGTTTTCGTCCCCGGGTTGACGAGGTTGTAGTTGTATGGAAGGTTTTCTGACCCCGGCGATGGGACCTTATCATCCGCGGTGACGGCCGAACCTCCGACGCTGTTCCGGAGAGCAATTCTCGACACGCGCTGGATCCATGAGCCCCAGCTAAGCATAAATCAGTCAGTTGGGTTGACGTTTGCACATCTTTCGAGGCGGTATCGACCCGGGGGCTGTCAGTTTTCGTCCCCGGGTCGTCGTATTTGCAGAGATATGGAGGGATTTATGACCTGGGGATGGGACCTTGTCATCCCCGTGTGTGGCGATACCGCGAGGGCTCTGTTCAGCACAAGTCTTCTGGAAACAGCCAGTGGGCACTGGGCGGTATCGACCCGGGAATGCCCGGTTTTCCTCCCCGGGTCGTTGGAGTTGTAAATGTATGGCAACCGTTCTGTCTCCGAGGATGACCCCGGTGCGGTGGGACCTCCGACACTGTCTAGCGGGGCAACTCTCGATGCGCGCTGGCTCCATGAGCCCCAGTCAACCATACACCAGTCAGAGGGGTTGGGGTTTCCACACCGAGGCGGTATCGACCCGGGGAGTGTCCCGTTTCATCCCCGGGTCGGTGGAGTTTGGAGGTTCTCCTAATCCGTGAATGCGACGTTATCATCCCCGGGTGTGGCGGAATCCCGATGGAGTTTTTCAGCACCAGTCTTCTAGAAACAGCCAGTGGTCGCTGGCATGTATTTCGCGAACCAATCAGCGGCCGGAATTATGATTCACATTTGTAAGTCAGCAGCTGGGCTGGCTAGATGGCTGTCATAACTGCTGCGCGATTGTGCCACGGCGACGGCTCGGTACGTCATGGGACCCGGTGTTTTGCTGGCTGTGGCACCCAGTCTCCCTCCGCATGGAGCAAGGTGGGGCCGAACCGCTCTGGATAGCGCTACCCAATTACAGATGGACGGAATGAAAGATAGATTGACAGAATAGCAGCGTTTATATTAATATATTTCACACCCAGTACAACTACAACTATTCGTAGTTGTCTGCCAGACAACTACTGTTCGGAAAAGTTGTGCAACTATTAGTCTCTAGACAACTACTGTTTGGAAGAGTTCTGCAACTAGTTGTCTGCAGACAACTACTGTTTGAAAAAGTTTTCCAACTAGTTCTCTGTAGACAACTACTGTTTGGAAAAGTTGTGCAACTAGTTGTCTGCAGACGACTACTGTTTGAAAAATTTGTGCAACTAGGTGTCTGTAGACAACTACTGTTCGAAAATTTATTCAACTATTAATAGTTGTCTGCAGACAACCACTGTTTGAAAACGTTGTGCAACTAGTTTTCTGTAGAAGACAACTACTGTTTGAAAAGTTGTTCAACTAGTTGTCTGCAGACAACTACTGTTTGAAAACGTCGTGCAGCTGGTTGTCTGTTGACAACTACTGTTTGAAAAATTTGTGCAACTGGTTGTCTGTAGACAACTACTGTTTGAAACAATTGTGCAACTGGTTGTCTGTAGACAACTACTGTTTGAAACAATTGTGCAACTTGTTGTCTGTAGACAACTACTGTTTGGCAAACCTGTCCAATTTGTTTTCTGCACAGAACTACTGGGTGAAAAACCGATGCAAATAGTTGTCTGTAGACAACTACTGTTTGAAATACTTGTGCAATTAGTTGTCTGCAGACAACTACTGTGTGAAACACCTAAGCAACTAGTTGTTTCGGGACAACTACTGAGTAGCTGCGGCCGTGCACAACTTTTAGTTGTCTGATTAGTTGTCTGCGGACAACCTGAACGTGTATATTGTTCGACATGTGCTCGTCTTGGTCGCCGCACCAACTGAAATCCATTGCTATTGGTCTTGACATCCGCCACGTGATTGCATATATTATATTGTTGTAGTGAGTGTGCCGCCCAGAACAAAATGCAATACCTAACACCCACGGAATGCCGCACCCCGCCATTATCATTCTGCCGCATCATACATATGATGAGAGATTGCGTTAATTCGTGTCGACAAATATCAGAAAAGAGGCGAGATTATAAAGTCCTCTCGACTAGCAAGACATAATCGCAACTCGGCCAACCCGCTGTAACGCGCCGCAACCCCCCGCCGGGCTACTGTACTATTCTGCTGTTGAAACCTCCGCCTCCACTTCGTCGGTGAGGTCCAACGGACAAAACCCACCGTCGACCTGTGCCAGCCCCGCAATGGGGTTAGACAACCGCCCGGGGATCTTGGTGTGCACACGTCATGGCCCAGCTTCAGCATCTCCTCAGGGATGAGGTCTAGGTTACCTTCGAAATAGCAGCACACCCTGTACAGCTACAACTACTAACTACAACTACTCGTAGTTGTCTGACAGACAACTACTGTTTGAAAAAGTTGGGCAACTTTAGTTGTCTGTAGACAACTTCTGTTTGAAAAAGTTGTGCAACTAGTTTTCTGCAGACAACTACTGTTTGGAAAAGTTGAGCAACTAGTTGTCCGTGGACAACTACTGGTAGAACAATTTGTGCGACTAGTTGTCTGGAGACAACTACCCCATAAACAAAATTGAGCAACTACAGTAGTTGTATGTAGAGAACTACTGTTTGAAAAAGTGGTACAACTAGTTGTCTGGATACAACTAATGTTTGAAAACGTTGTGCAACTAGTTGTCTGCAGACAACTACTACTTGAAAAAGTTGTACAACTAGCTTTCTGTAGACTACTACTGTTTGCAATACTTGTGCAACTAGTTGTCTGTAAACAACTACTGTTTGAAAAACTTGTGTAACTAGTTGGCTGCAGACAACTATTTTGTGAAAAACCTATGCAACTAGTTGTTTAGGGACAACTACTGAGTAGTTGCGGCCGCGGACAACTATTAGTTATAGTTGTTATTTTTTTTAATAGTTATAGTTGTACAGGGTGTGTAAGATTTACAATGTTAAATGATAATTTGGTGTGTTAGACCAAACGCTATCTTACCACTTTGTGTCTAAAGATAAAGGCTGTGCAACAGCAGCGCCTATGGACAAAACAGCATAGTACTCGTATGTATTCAAAGCATTGTACGTATCGTTCTCGTATACAGTACTCGGTGTACGCTATACGTACGTAATACACGTATCGTTCTCGTATATAGTATATATTTGTGGAGCAATAAAAAGAGTCAACAATATGATGGCGTATTGTGCCTGGCACCATCTCAGGGGTCAGATAGTGGCGAGACACCTCTTTTTGTAGGATTTTCCCATATTGTTAACATAGTGCACCAACTATGTCTCCATACGAGGGGTACACTCATTTTCATTGGCACTATGTTGATGCTAAGGTTATCAACGAGCCACAAAGTGGTTCGATAACGTTTGGTTTTATTAGCAACAACAATTTTGAATACCAGCATCTTCACTCGTACACAGCAAAAACATGGTATCAAACAAAACGACAAATACAATATAAAACCGCGGTGGACTCGATACACTGTACTACTTGATTCTAACTCGACAGGCCGTTCGCTTAGCCACTCGACATATACTGTATATTTGACATGGACCGATGTCTTCGTATCTGCACGAGTAGAATGTTTTGATTGTAAACAAAACACGATTTGAAGTACTCCTCTCGGTTCGATATAGTCGTAGCTTCGCTAAACAAGCAAAACCTAAGTACATGTAAACGATGGTTGCGTCGTGCTATCTGGAGATATATATGGAGATTTTGCAGTTGATACGTGGAAAATTAGTCTCAGTCCTTACTACCAGCTGTGAACAGACGTAGGAGTGATCTGGTGTTCATATTGAGGTACTTTTGGTATTTGTCAAGAATGCCTCGTAGTGCCCGGATTCGAGCATGGCGGCTTCGCCTGCCGTCGCTTATTAGCTCACTTCACATCTGATTTCGTACCAGCTTTCTGTACAGTTTAATAGCTACTTATATACCTTATTCACAATTTGTGCTGCAGTGATGCTAGCGCCGATAGACTAAGGTGCTGGGAGCACATTGTCCTGCGCATAACCCGTTGATTCGAACACGTCATTGAAGCTATACATTCGAACTGGCACAATGCTTGGAAGCATGGCCGGCGGGGGGCATGTCGACAAACATTAATGAAATATGTCAATGCTGAGAATGCTAGTCTTGAGGAAAGGCCTAACTGAAAGAGCGGATGGCCTGCGATAGAGCACGAGGAGAGAGCCAGTCGAGCACTCGCAAGGAACGCGAATATTGAAGTGTGCGCACATGTTTGCACGGTAGAGATCACGTTGCTGAGAGTGCTGCGGACATCAGCTAGACTTGTGCCCGTTAGCAGAGTCACGCGTAGCATAACCAGGTGGAGGACAGCGTCACCAGGTGTGTCTCGAACATCGGCTACGAGTGTGACTCTCGTCAGGGGCACGTGCAGGCCAACACGTTAGTGGAAAAGAAGAGCGACGCCTGTCAGGCACCGCCTAGTGAATTGGCTACGCCATCGTTTCCGGGAAGTCCAGATCCCAACGCGGCAAACGAAATCGTGAATACCCGCCTAGGCTGGGGGGGGGGGAGTCGCTGGAAATGCGATTCGCGCTTGACCCGGAACACGCGCTAGAGCTTGAGAGATGGGTCTGTGGCGGGAGCGGTGGTTGGACGTGTAGGCGTGTTGGACTCACCCCACGCCAAGATATGTGATGTCATTAGAACAAAATATCACGCCGTGAGAACTATAGAACCAATGAATAAGGTCAATCGTACTCTTTGATCAAAGGTGACAGCTGCAACACACTATATCGTGCTCCGCGCATGATATGTCAACATTTCAACAGGCCGATATGCTGCACGGACAGTATGTCGCCAGACCAACACAGACAACCATATTACTCGGACCATAAGTCTATTCGCTACGTATCTTAAGTGAGATATATAGGCGGTAATGGCTACCCAGTTGCCCAATGATGATTATAAAATTGAATGAGCGAATCTCCATCTACCCATGCTACATTGGCTCTCTTCCCACTTCGTCTCGTTCGACAAGGACACGCAAAGTGATTTTTAGACAGTGCTTCCCTCAGGTATCTCAGAATCATTGACCAAACTCCCAACAGCAAACTCAGATTCCCTGGAAGAAGCGACCTCTACCTCATTTCCACCAGACTCTGAAGCCGCCTTCTTTGCACATGCGCAGCGCTGCCTTGAGGAAGGGGTCATGTACTGTGCTGTTGATGGTATTTATTCCGCTATCGTACGTCGCTTCGGCGGTTTGGCCCGTTCAAGGCCTGCCGCTTTCTATCCAGCAGCGTGTGGATTATGCAGCTTCATTCTTCGGGCCTTATCAGACATATAAGTCCCCCTGTCTTTTCCTGGTTGCGCGTTCTGGGGTCCGTCCGTCCCGAATATCGTCACCATCGCGCGTTACTTGTTTTCGATCGCTGCCCATCCCACGGTGATATTGTTGAGTTATCTTCTCCAAAACCGGTAGTGGAATCGGTTGGGTTGGGCGACAAGTTACCCGTTTATCCCTGCTCCAATATATCTGGTAGCCGGGCTGCCGACACTCTCACGCCATGCATCGTCTCCCACGATGCATCCCGCGTTTCCACTGCTTTCTTCGCTCCTGTGAGCACCCGAAAGTATACACGTGGGTGGTCGATGCCCGTCGCAGGAAAAAACA
>MEHQ01000157.1:344423-408408 GCA_008828725.1 Saccharina japonica | reverse complement strand
GATGACAACACTGGCGCACACACCGATATGAAGCAGTGTCGTTTGAAGGAGCGTTAGTCCTGATTTCGCTACCCGACCAGCAGTCTGAACAGTAGCGCCTCACGCCTGAAAAACGTCGTCGGGACCTTAACAGCAATACAGTCCGCCTCAATACAGAGACATCGTATGCGTTTTGCGAAAATATCAAAAAACAAAAATGTAGATATATACCTTGGACGACCTGTTTACAGCTATACGATGCACGCTGGATGTACTTTCTCAACGCAAACCACATATTATCGAACTATAAATACACTCATGCTCCGGATCATCCAGACACCTTTCAAAACATACACTCCGCTTTAACAGATAATTCAGGGGGGCTTACGGTACCGTCCGGCAGGCTACGACGAGCTCTCTTGCTGGCAGGTGTCTGCACAGTGCATACGAGGCCGTCCTGAGAGGGGCCGTGTGGGCAGTGGGTAGGATTCTTCCCATAGAGTCCCCATCGCGACTTTCGCCCACAACTCGCCCTTTGGCATCTTGCCTCGAATCTGATCACTTGACCTGTCGATATGTCGCTTTTATGGTGGGAGCATACAGTGGGCGTACCGTGAGTCAGTGCGCCCCAACTAGGCACCCTAGTGCAGAAGTCATGGGAGCATCGTCGGCTGGAAACGGCTACCATGCCGTCCTCCGCATGTTGCTTACAGTAAAACGCCGTCTTGTTTCCCTCGACATTGTAACACGCCCAATCCATGCAGGTATTGTGCGAGCAACTCCTGCTCCGAACATTTACCATCCCGTCCTCCGCATGTTGCTTACAGTAAAACGCCGTCTTGCTTCCCTCCACATTGTAACACGGCCACTTCATGCAGGTATTGTGCGAGCAACGCCTGCTGCGAACATCCACCATGCCATCTTCCGCATGCTGCTTACAGTAAACCGCCCTCTTGCTTCCCTCGACATCGTAGCTCGGATACTTCATGCACATATTGTGCGAGCAGCGCCTGCTGCACACATCCACCATCCCGTCCTCCGCATGTTGCTTACAGTAAACCGCCGTCTTGCTTCCCTCGACATTGTAAAACGGGCACTTCATGCAGGTATTGTGCAAGCAACGCCTGCTGCGAACATTTACCATGCCGTCCTCCGCATGTTCCTTACAGTAAACCGGCGTCTTGCTTCCCTCCACATTGTAACACGGCCACTTCATGCAGGTATTGTGCGAGCATCGTCGGCTGCGAACATCCACCATGCCGTCCTCCGCATGTTGCTTACAGTACACCGCCGTCTTCTTGCCCTTCACATTAAAGGTCGAGTTCGAAAGGGGCATGAGCAAACCATATGCGGTTCTGCATATTTCTACACCCATTGATCTTTAAAATGTTAGAGGCATGTACATTAAAAAAATTAAAAGCAACAGCTGTGAGCTCGAGGATTTCGTCGAAACTCATCTTCGCTAGCTGAGTGTAATAACTCAATCGCGCGTACTTTCGGATTTGTTTATGTCATCATGCATGTATCTAGACCATGAGTGTGTTTGTATGGCTATTTCGATCGTCCGGCATCACCAACCTTTGATAAAGCGGGGCAGTGGCAACTGCACATGACGTAAACAATGATCCCCCAAGTATGTCGTGCAGGTCAAAAACCGTAAACAGCGGCTATTACGTTGTGGTCCAGCGCTAATTCCACAAGTGTAGTTTGTGGTCCCTGGAACGGGTTCAATATATTTGTATGTCTGTCTGTACGATGAGTCTCAGTCTGGGGTACCCCACGGCCAAATTTATTTCAAAACTGCTACACCCGTGCCGCAGGCAACAGGTCGGTAGCCCTCGAGGAGGCGATCGTCATGGTCAAAACCATACCTAATGGGGTGCCCTGTGTGTGAAGTAGTCAGGGTTGGCTGCCAGCATCCGCGAGCCGAGCAGAAGCAGTCGCGGAGAGGCGGGTCTAGCAGCAGCCCGTGGCCGGTGTCTAATTTTAAGTGGAATCCATGTTTGGCAGCGTCACTCATTTTTCTGTGCTGGGAGTGATTTAATTGCCAATGATTTCCCCTCAGTCCCAGTCTCGCTTTCTCGCTCCCTCCTTCCCTCCGTCCCTCCTTCCCAACCTCCCTCGCTCGCTCTGCCCCTCTCCCGCCTTCCGTCCCTCCATCTCTCTATCGCTCCCTCCTCCCCTCCCCTTTAAAGCTTCCCTCCTATGTGCCCCTCAGCTCCCTCCTCTCTCCCCCTCAGCACCGTCCTCGAAACAAAGATGTCACGACACAGCACCTTAAACCATTTGACAGACATCCCCTGTACTGACACCATTCTACTAGGTTTTGGAGTTAAACACATGGCCCTATTCCCTTGACAGCGTATGTTTGCCTTACTTGACGTGACATAACTGTGGATCCCAAAGTTTAAACGTTCCGACCACGGCAGACCACGGTGAAAAACCAGTTTTTCCAAAAAGTTAATTGGGCAGGCTGAGACACATATGTATATATGATACGGGTACAAAGCTCTCGTAATAATATGATCTACAAAGTTCCCCTCGTGCAGCGTTTATTTTCCTCCGTGGATATGCTGCGTTTCGTAGTTTGTGCATCTGCTTCAGCGAAGCAGATGCATGCCACGTATCGCGGTGTGTGCATCTGCTTCAGTGAAGCAGGTGTCGCAGGTCGTTGGCTTACTCTTGCATTTCTCATATAGGCTCAATTACTGCATCGCAATAATCGAGCGCTCACCGCGTTAAGGTTCCGTTTCGTGAGTCAATTTGTATCCAGATGCGGAATTGGACAGTTCTCACGCGTGTCCGTGTGGGCTCGCCGAGGCGTGTGGGTTTCAGTGGCGATGCTGCCAATGCTGTGATCGCGTTTTATGTAGTGGCGTTTTCTGTCGCTTCCCTTTTCGCCCCCCAACTTTCGTTACGAGCTGGTAACGGCAGGTGGTCTATGCGGGAATGGGTCGGCTGCTGCGCTGGCCGTTGGCGAAGCAGTTACGACGCTGGCGCCAGCGGTGATGGCCGGCCGCCCGCGGTGAAGCCGGGGGGTTGCGTGGACGTGCGCTAGGAGCTCTGGCTGGCGATGGCGGCGTTGGGCGCGATCGCGTTGCTGTGGCTCCAGGTTCGGTCCCCTTCGGGGACAAAGATGGTCCATGTGGACAAAGCAGCAAGCGACGACAGCTTTGCGGAACGTGGTTGCGTTGACGGGAGTGCGTGCGGAGAGTATGCTTTGCACTCCCTGAGGATTGGAGGCGCAACGCACTTGTCGGCGGGGGGTGCGACACCAGAGGTGTTGCAGCGTGAAGGACGATGGGCGTCCGATGCGTACAAGGCGTATGTTCGCAGTCACGGAAATGACGCTAGTTGGGTAGCAGATGCTAAGGCCCTGGAAGGAATTAGTGGTGGGATTCAGCCTGGGCAGAGCATAGAGTGGGGGCGAGTTAACCCACCGTTAGATCTGACTAGGCAGACTTGAAAGTACGGATAAATTTGTTATAATATGCGTTCCCTGTGATATTGCAAGTAAGGGGGGGAGCGTGCGAGGACATTCGTACATCGGGTAAACTCCCATATTGTGTTGGAGGCTGGCGGCAAGAGTTCGATGTCGCCAGTTGGGTTGGGAGTTGACTCGAGTACACGGATGTTAGCGTGGGGTTGCTGTTGGAGCAGCCCCGGGGGTCTTCCCCTCTCCACCCCCCTTCTCCGGGCGGGGGGGTAGCGCATTAATATAATACAACTTCGAAAGCAAAGTGCAAAGCAGAATATTCTCGGAAGAATGAGAGAATGTGAGTTTTGTACGTACGTAAGAATTTTGACCAATCAGATGAATGCAGCGATACATCGTAGTATGAATCGTAGCCCTCGGTACACACCTGGTTCATAGCGTAGTTTTGACCAGCACGTGATAGCGCATTGCAGCAGAGTCAGAGCTACATGTCCAAGGTGTGTTATAGACTAGTTTTGAGTTCCCACCCCACCAGGTAGCTGTTTGACTGCAGTTACTGCTGTAGTGTCGAGCACAACCACTGCTGCTGTATCATAGCTAATAAGACATGTACCTGTTTGTACGACATTGTACGCCACTCGGTGGATACCACGAATTGGCGAAACATTAAAAGAGGCAGAACGACAACCGACAGCCGGCGACGTACAACGATCGCCCGCAAACAACTAACACAAGTCGCACCGGTTATGACCGGCACAGCATACAGTCGCCAACAGCGCAGCTATATCGAAATATGAACAAAAGTGGGAAAATATCCTGAACAAAGACAAAGCATACCGGTATGATGTTTTCCGGACACCGGAACAAAATTTAACAGGAGTAGCTAGCTGTTGAGCGACGTCGTCCTCAACATGCGGTCAAGCTGTCAAGCTCGAAGACAACTCTGGGTGTTAGGATCATCATGAATATTATGGCCTGCCTGCCTTCGTTCGATGCCCTGGCTCGCACGTGACTCGAGCCATCGGGTCATCGCCAAAATACGCATGAACACCAGAGATCGAGAAACAAAAAGCTGGCGGCAGATACGTACGCGAATATCATATGATACGCAAATATATCGCTTCGCGAGTTCCTCAAGTCATCAAGCACTCAAACCTCATGGCAAACTCGCCCGCGCAATACTGGAACTCAAGACTAGTCTATAACACACCTTGCTCGAACTCAAAACTAGTCTATAACACACCTTGAACGTGTAGCTCTGACTCTGCTGCAATGCGCTATCACGTGCTGGTCACAACTACGCTCTAAACCAAGTGTGAACCGAGGGCTACGATTCATACTACGATGTATCGCTGCATTTATATGATTGGCTAAACTTCTTACGTACGTACAAAACTCACATTCTCTCATTCTTTCGAGAATATTCTGCATTCCCCTCCGGGACGTGCCTAGGGGAGTGGCGCAAGACCAAATCGAACATCTACTATATTATATTAATACAACAACATGCGATGTAGTATCATACTCGTACGCATATCATATTGTATATGGTATTACTAGTTGTAATGGTACATAAATACGACGCCATGAAATATCTGCGTATTACTGTACATAAATGCAGACCTCCACCTGCATTTTTCTGGATGTAACGTACTCAGAAATGAAATACGATGGAACCAATACTACTGACTCGATCGTTCTCAGAGAATAGTTGTTAATGATCCCGCTAAACATTTTATCATATTTGTCACTATTTTACTGTTGTGGCGATCGGACCATAATGTGAAGCTCAAAAATCGAACCGCATAGGAAATGGCCTCAGGATCGAGGTCCGGTCTTCACATCCAAAATCGGACATGGTGACTATTTAACTAAATTATCAAAAATTATTTGCCCCAATGTTGTTGTTGTCTTCACATTAAAAACCGTGCCGGTCTCTCTATCCAGTACCTCCATCTGTCCGTACTAATCCAACACTTGACACGGTCGATTCCCGTGGTCACAGGCTAACTTACCCAAAAAAGGTATACTGGAATAAAAGTGGAACCCGAAGGGTCCGCAAAGCGATCAAAGCCAGTCAAAAACAGATAGTCTGGAGCCCTCCGCTCCCCTCTACACGCTATGTGAAGGTAAAAATAAAAATGGAAAAGTCAACATCACCAATCGGGGGTACACGCCCCCTGATTCTATCTTGGTGCCCCTATAATGCCGGGGTGTTCCGTGCCGGGTTCACGCCGGTCAGGCAAACAAATCGAGTCCTCCACCCCGATTATAAACGCAGACATGATACGGGGGAAGGGAACTATGGTCCCGTGTGATTGATGTACCCCCGGCCTGCGAGCAGTGTAACTGCAAAAGGTCAAAAGCAACGAAGGGAAAAAGACGAAGACAAAGACAAAGAGACAAGTCAAAAGTACAAGCAAACACTCACACAAACAAGACCGCAGAGACAACACATTGACACGTCATCCCGAGGGGGTGGTGCAATGGTGCGGCGGTGGGGGGGAGGGGGAAAAATAACAAAACAAACAAACAAACAAACAAACAGTCCAGGACAGTCAATCCGGCACATATCGCGCCACTCGGTCCGCCATTTCTCGCTTGTTTCCTTCCCTCGCCGATTCGCCCTTCTTCCGCACCCCTCCCGTCCCGTTGGTTCTTGGTGTCTCTTTGTTGTTGCTGCGCTCTTTTTCTCGCTTGGTCGCTCGTTTCCGGCTAGCCTCCTCTTCTACCTTGTGCCAGGAGGTCATAAACCTCTCAGCTCCCTGCAGCACTCCCTTGTACCACTGCCTTCCTCCCTTCACCTTCGCTGCTTCCGCCCAAACTGAATTCGGGATTCCGAAGACACGTCTCTGGTCGTCCGTAGAGCCGTGCGTAGCTCCGAACGCTTTGAAGTCGTCCTTCAGGCACGTCTGCCAGTTCCGCTCCGGGCACCCCGCGCCCGGGTCCTTCCCCCCCACCAGCTCCCCGAACATCAGTCGTTTCGGGAGTCGCCCGTCTGGCTGCCTTGCCACGGCCCCCGCGAACAGTAGGCGCCGTTGCCGGACAGTGGCTTCCACGCTCTGGCACCCGACCCTCTTCAGGGCCTGGGCGTAGGACAGCTGCCGGTAGGTGCCTTGCTTGCGCTGGTACCCAATAACTCGCAGCAGCAGCCGGTGGTGTATCGTCCGCAGCAGTCGGTAGTGGTCGCGACGTGGGGCCCATGTCATGCAACCGTACAGCAGTGCCTCCATCGCCTCCGCTTGAAGCAGGCGGGCCTTGAGTCGAAACGGTGCTCCCGGCCTATCGAAGAGCTCCGGGCCATACCTCCTGACGCACGCCGACGCTGCTCTGCTCCTGAAGTTGATCTCCCGGGTGAGGTCGCCATGTTCGTTGACGAGGCCGCCCACGTACCGGAACTCGAGGGTTTGGGTGTATTTCTGCCCCGCTGCTTCGATTATCAGCGGCGGCGGGGGCGGTGTTGGCTGCTTCTCCTTTACGCGCATCAGGAGAGTCTCCGTCTTCTTCTCCGACACCGTCAGCCCGAACTCCCCAAACACCTGCACGATAATGGTCATCATCTTCGCTAGTCCGTCGGCGGATCTCGATACAACGCCGGCGTCATCGGCATACGCAATCCCCTACACCGCCCTCCGTACGCGGTCGAGTGGTGTCTCCGTCCCCGCTCCCGTCTCCTCCTTCAGGAACACTAGGTTCTGCATGATACCATCGTCCTCGCTGAATCGTACGATAACGACCTCTAGGGCCGCGGCGAAGAAAACGTTGAACAGCAGTGGGGACAGCACACACCCTTGTCGCAAGCCTTGCGTGACCAAGAACCAGTCCGACAGTTCTCCATCGTCCATGCGCACCCGGGCCCGCATTCCGTCGTGGAATTGGCGGATGACGGCGACCATCTCCGCAGGAATCCCGGCCCTGGCCAGCACCTTCCATAGCAGCTCTCGGTCCACCGAGTCATAGGCCTTCTGTAGGTCGACGAAGCACATGTAGAGCGGTATTCTCCTTCTCCGCCCTAGTTCCTGGAGTCGGCGCACGACGAACAGCATGCATACTGTGGATCGACCAGGTCGGAAGCCGCACTGTTCCTCCGGAAGGATGTTGTTGGCTTCGCAGAAGGCGCTTAGGCGGTTGGTGATGAGTTTGGCGGGGACTTTGCCTACGTGCGATAGTAGCGAGATCCCCCTGAAGTTGTTGCAGTTGGACCGGTCGCCCTTCTTGTACAGCACTTTGATGGTTGCATCCTTCCACTCTTGCGGGATCTCTCCTCCGTTCCACACGTCGACGAGGATGGCATGAAGGCGCTCCAGGACGACGGGTTCGTCGTCATCGATCTTCAGCAACTCGGCAGGGAGGGAGCCATGGCCGGGTGCCTTCCAGTTCTGCAGGCCTTTCGTTGCCCGTTCCACCTCCTCGAGGTCTGGCGCCGCTCCCAACCGTCGGGTGGCTCGCGTCGCTGGTCGTTGCGTCACTTTTTCGGCGATGTCTGGGTTCAGGGTGGGGGACTTGGTGTTGAGGAGGGTGCCGAAGAATCCCGCCCACCGCTGGAGGATGTCTTCCTTGTTCCGGAGCAGCACGCCTTTCTCGTCCGTGACGAACTGCTGTCCCCCCGCTTGTCTCCCGCTGAGGCCCACTGATCTCTTAAGGTGTTTGTACAGCCCTCTCATGTCGCGGTCCTTGTAGACCGCTTCGAGCTCCGCCACGTACTTATCGAGGTGGGCATAAATGCCCGTTTCGACTGCTGCGGTCACTCCCTTACATGCTGCTTTGAGGGTCCTCCATGTCGCTGTGGTCCAATTGCCCCTCATCGCGCGGCGCGCTTCCCGCCGCTTGGCAAGGGCCTCCTCCAAAGCTGCTCTCGTCGCTGGGGTCTCACACCACTCCTGCGTGCGTCGTCTCCGCGGTTCCTCGGGTAGTACTGTCTGCGCCGCGTCGAGGAGGGCATTGGTAAACAACGTCGCCATCCCCGCTGTGGTGGTCGCTGGCTCACCTGGTTGTTGATCGAGGTTGTGGATGAACCGCTCGCTCACCGCCCGTCGTGCTGTTTCGACCTGCAATTCCTGTCGGCTGAACTGCTGCTGTTTCGGTTTGGTCCGCACTGCTCGGTTGTGGGCGAGTCTGCCACCGAGGTCGACGGTGGCTACCACCATGTTGTGGTCTGAGTCCGCCTTTACTGGGCGTACCGGTTGGGGAACGACGACTACGTTGGACACTCGGCCGCGGTGTGCCTGTCGCGTGAGGATGTAATCGATGCGCCGGCATTCGTCCCCCGATACGCCGTTGTATGTGTGCCATATCCCACCCTTACGTGTGGGGAAGAAGGTGTTCGTGATTGCTAGTCTGTTGTCCGTTGCGAAGGTCAGCAGTAGCCTGCATTGTCGTTCAGCTTATCACGCCCGTGCTCGCCCATGATACGTTCGTCCTCTCCATCCACCCTCTCTCCCGTCCGCGCATTGGCGTCCATCAGTACGTAGACACACTCCTTGGCAGGGATCCCCCGCACGAGGCTGACAAGTTTTTCCCAGAACCTATGCTTGCTGTCGGCGGTTGCGACCTCTGTTGGGGCGTACGCAGCTACGAAGTTGACCGCTCCGCGGTTGCCCGTTATCTCAAACCTCATGGCCATAAGGCGTTCATCGATATATTCGGTGGTGTACGCAGAGTTCCTGCACATTGACTCTTTAACGGCTATTCCCACACCGTGTGTTCCACCTGTCTCCGTGCCACAGCAGAACACCCGAAACCCTGCTGCTGCGAATTCCGTTCGGCCTGCCCTCCTTGTCTCCTGTAGCCCTAACACCGAAACGTTTTGTCTCGCTGCCTCGTACAGGATGCTGCAGGCTCTCCCATAGCCGTTAGCCCCTTTTACAGCCAGAGTCCGCACATTCCAGGTTGCTACCCTAACAAGTGTACTCTGCTGCCTCTCCCGGGCGATGCGTGGTGCCTTCCTAGCCAGCCTACGCTTAACCCGTCCCCTCCTTTTCCTCCTTCGTGCCCTTTTTATCTGGTTTTTTTCTGTTGCTTTGCGCACTCTCGGGGTATAGTAAAAAAAGTTAACCCGGTGCTTGTCTGTTGTACCAGAGATACGCCTCATCCCGGAGCGGCTCGACCCTCCAGCTCTGGATTCTCCTCCTTCCTCTCTCTGGTGCATACCCACACGGTGTGCGGTCACTCCGCCACCCTCTCCGTGCTCTCTGCTGCTGCATGGCCCCGGTGTCCAAGCCGGGGCGTTAGGGTTTAACCCCATCTGCAGCCACCCGAGCTAGCTGCGTCGCGAGTTACCCTGATCTCACGATAGCGGTAACTCCAGACTGCCAGACTCAGGATCCCCCTCTGAACGGTGCTAGGGACCGTGTATCCGTCTGGGTTGGGTGGTCTTTCGAGGTTTAAGTCCACTTACGGACCTCGGCCTACCTCAGCAGGGAGGCAGGCCCAATACCGGTACAGTATTATTTGTCACGGCTCGCGCCAGGCGCACGACAGGTCGCACGTACATTATGCAAGCGCAGCTGCAGGCAGCAAAGCAGAAAAGAGAGAGAAGTGTGGTGGTGATTGCTGATGACGGATGCAAGCCTCCGATGAAGCAACCACTAACAGCTACAGCAGTACACGGGGAACCTGCCGCAGGAACGTCTGCTGCTGCCTGTGCTTCTAGGCGGGGTTGTGATCTCGTTCCTTGTTGTTTGTGTTCGTTGCATGTTTTCTGATGGTCTCGTAGATTTCCTGAGTGAGCTTCAGGGAAGAAACACATATGATACAAGGTTCCCCTCCGGGATGTGCCTATGAATAGGGGGGTGGCGCAAGGACCAATCGAGAACGATAGACGCATGCTACGATAGAGGTACACCATGTTTGTTCCTCACTTATAAGGAGCGTCATACCTCACCGAAAAAAAATAGTTTGGAGGAAAGTAAACGTGCTGCCGGATGCGAAATCTCATGACCGAAGTATACTCTGAAGCATTATTCGTTACAAACATGAAAGTCCGACGAATTTGGGTTAAGGAGCCCAATCGTTCAGAACACGATTTAGGCAAAACGTGCTACCTCTACTGTAGCACTAGTCGATAATGTGTATCATACGCATGTCATATTGCGTAGTTGCGTAGTGCATAAATACGACGTTACTAAATATCTGCGTGCATATTAGTACACATAAGTAGATTACGCTTTGTCAATGTTTTATTGCAAATATCAGTTGCATCCCTCCGTTACCGACTGTCAGCGAGTAACAGTTGCCAAATTTCACCAGACATGGCCGAGATACGTATATATTCGAAACGCGTATCTATATACAAGGTTCCCCTCCGGGACGAGCCTAGGGGAGTGGCGCAAGGACGAATCGAAAACCTACTATTGATACAACAGCATGCGAGCATGCGATATTGTGTATCATACGCATGTCATAGTACGTAGTACATAAACACGACGTTATTAAATATCTGCGTACGTATCAATGCACCGAAATATATGTAGACCCTTTTAGAACTTCACCTACCTGCATTTTTTGGGATAAAACACACTAGGAAATAGTGCGGAACCGTTGCTATTGACTTGTTCGATTGCCTAATGATCCCGCCATCATATCGTCTCCTTCGAAGGTGAAAACTAATTAATGACTTGAATTAGTATGAATTAATAAAAAAAAATAGCGTTGTATCGTAGTCTTTGGAGAATGTACGAAACAGGGGCTGGGTGTCGCAGGCAATATAATGAAATATCCACGTTTAGGAGTGCAACAACCACCATAAAAAATATGGGTGAACCTACTTTTTGGAGCACTTCAAAATCACCTAATGTCTGACTGGGTCATCACCTATGATGATACTGAATGTATCGAAGCACAGTAGTTTCCTGCGGGAACAAGTTATTACATTTTGTGGCGTGCCCCATAATCTCCTGCGACTCCCGGCCCCCGTTATATAACGAAGTAGGATTGTGATTTTTTTGCCCGGCGGCGCGTTTTCGCGCTCGGCCCTCGCGGCCGATCTCGCCGCCGCTCGGGCCGGCGGCCGGGGGATCGCCCGGGGAGCGCGCCCCCCGGGCCTCGCCCNTCGGGCGCTTTGGTGCGCAACCATCATGACGTAGTTACTCGATAGCCGGTATTTGAACAGCACCACCTCGGAGAGGCACCTACATACAGACTATCATATTGGAGAGGTCATGATGCATAGCGGCACAACCGGCATTTTGTGAGCGTAGAGAGAGATACCATCATACAGGCTATCAGGCAGAGCTCATGGCATACTGCTGCTGCTGCTGCTGTACTGCAGCACTGCTACTGCTGTACTGCTGCTACTACTGCTGCTGTTCTTCTGCGGGCTATGTGTAGGTATATATCTACCTTGAGGTGCGAACGCGGCATCTACTACTTACTTCGTTGTTTTGTAAGCAAAGGCAGACAGACAGCAGGACGTATGCTTACTTTCAAGCAAATCAACGCAAGACAGACTATCACAGGAAAACAAGAGCATGGGGGCAAGGAGCAGGGTCCTACCCTGGTGCTCTGCTCTCCCTGTGCCTGCTGCTGCTTGCTACTACTGCTGCTTGTTACTATCTCTCTCCTCTCCGTCCTGTGTGTGAAAAAGTAACAAGCAGCAGTGACGGAAAAAGAAGCAGCAGCATTCTGCGGTAGTTGGACCCACTATGAGTATCATATTGCGGCTGCTAGCTGTTGTTTCATGCCTGGTACGTATGATATATCGTACTCGAGGACGTACTGCAGAACATAAATTTTACCTGGTATACAGTACCAGGTATGCGTTGATACGTCTCACGTGTACATACCAACCAAACGACCGTCTGGATATTGACACATACACCAAACCATTCTTACATTTCCGGACAAATTATAACAGACTCCATGAGGTGAGCTCGTTCTTTTTGCTCAAGCGCGATCATTATGTTCAGCAGCACCACGATGCCCCACCTAACAGACCATACCGCCGCAATACAGCAGAGCGAGAGCAAGAAGCAGCACCACTCKGTAGCATAACACCACTACGAGCATGGCACTGCTGCTGCTGTGGTTGTATCTGTTGCAGAGGACGCATGATACGGACCAGGTATACCTGGTACCTGCGACGTACTACTGTACACTTGCCAATATGCTCGGAAATATTACGAACGTTTGGATTTGAAAACAAATACGAAACGTTTCATATATTTTCGGACAAATTGGTACGGAAAAAAACTCGGTGCGGTGAGACCGCTGGCTTCGTAGTACGCACACCTGATGCAGCAGCATGCTCGTGGCCCCCTGTCATAACCGTACGACTGCGCAACGTCAGGGATGCTGTCGCGTCGCTGCTGCTGCTGCATGCGTGCAGATAGATGTTCGATGCCGCTCGATGTGCACGTCGGTGTGCCCTCCTTTGTGTTGATGCCGACGCGGCAAAATCACTTTTCAAAATCTGCCGCCGAGACCGGGGTTCACGTTGCCCTGCTCGGCTCGACCGAGTGGGACGGGGTACCCCGTAAAACCGACTCTATTTTTTCGGCTTCGCGAGCGCCCCGCGCGGGCCACGGGCCCCGGGCGAGTCCCGGAGGGGAACCTTGTATAATGTACAACTCCAACAACCTGAGGACATTAAAAAAAAATGGACACCCCACGGGTCGATGCCGCCCCGCACGGTGGTCCTTACATTCCATTCAGAGTACAGTATAGTACACCACAGCACACTACGAGTAGTACAGTAAGTACCATACCCATACCAGGCACTTACGTTTTTCTATGGGGTTATGCTGTCACGGGTTGACTATTCTTGTCATATTAGTCACTATTTAATTGTTGTGGCGCTCGAGGTGAGGAAGGTCTCTCCCGCACAAAACCGAGGACTCTCGATGGAATAAAAGTTTGAAAGCACTCCACGCGCACCGTGCACCTACGATAACCCACTGCTCGAAGGGCGAATTTTGACGAGATTGATAGATATCGCTCTCTGCTGTATTGTTGGCCAGAACGTTTATCATCAATTTGCTTCGTTATATATGTACAAGCCAGTCGTGTGTATATACAACGCCCCACTCCGTCTAATGTCGATCTGCTGCGCTCTCAGCTGCCTACGAAAATCGCAAATACATGCATGCATGTAGCACACACAGCAGCGGAGACCCCTCAAGCACTGCAGATCGCAGGGTCCAATAAAATAACAAAACAGAGTAGGGACCCACAGCAATAAAGTTCGGAGAAACTGCCCAAAGCGCGTGATCTTGCTTCCTGCTCTGCTGGCGGGGTGCAGGAGTGTATAGCGTTGTAACACTCTGCAGTGCCCGTGGGTGCTGGCTGTCTCATATATTTATACGTGGGGTCTGGATTATGTACAATACAAAAAAAAGGCACTCGCCGAGGATCGAAATCAAGCCTTCAGGTTCAAAATCGGGCATGTTGACCATTTGGCTAAAATACCAAAGATCCGCTTTCCCAATACTGGCAAATTATTGCTTTTCGCGGCGCGCGTCAGACAGGCAACAGGCCGCACATACATTGTGCAAGCACAGCAGCAAATGCGGCAGAAAAGAGAGTGGTGGTGGTGGTGATTGATGACGGATGTAAGACTCCGATGAAGCAACCATTGATAGCCTAAGCAGTTACGGCCGACCTGCCACAGGCACATCTGCTGCTTGTGCTTCTAGACGGGGATGTGACGTTGTTTGCGTTTGATGCATGTTGTCTAATACATTTGAAATTTCTGAAGTGAGCCTCGATTCGGGGAAGAAACATAAAAAAAACGAAAGTGTAAGGACAGTTGAGGGGTTGCTATTCGATCAAAGCGGTTATTTTACATTTCCGGCCGCGTGGGTCTGTCACACACAGCAGCAGCAGAACAGAAAAAGATACGTCGTACTCGTAGATGGTGTGGATGACGGACCGTAGGCTCCGATAAGCACAGCTGGCTAGCAGTACAGCGCAGATGGGCGAGTCACAAACGCACGGCGGTGTTACCTGCTGGTGCTTATGCGCGGCAGACCTCTAACGTTGTGATCTCTGCATGTTCTGTTGTCTATCTGTGGTGTGCTGGTATATGTCTGCATGATGAGGGCTGTATTTTGTGTGTGAACGAAAGGGTGAAAAACAAGAAAAATATAATTACTATTTACTGACACGTACGTACAATATACGGCATCTCGCACAGAAACCAGGGGAATTGTCTTACCCACTCCCGCAGGAAAAAAACTTTGAGCGCCCTCCACGCGACCCACAGTGCTCGCATCGCGCTCAAACTTCGACCAATGTGTCCAGCCGGGCCTCCTGTGTCGGGGCATTTAGTGTTTTCCCGAAAAGCGCTCGCGCGAAGAAAAAAGTTTCGAAAAGTGAGAAAATTTAATAAATATAACTATACATATGATATGATATGATATGCTCTGTCTCCGGAAGCCCATCTCTCAATGTTTTGATATTGCAAGCTGGTATTCAATGCGACTGAAATTAATTATAGTTAATTATTTATTTTCTGAATTCGGGGAGACGAAATGGATACATTTTTTTTATTATTTATCCAAGGGTCTGCTGGAAAATTGGAGGAATATAATTCGATTTAGGCCAATAATCTTCTTTCAACTGCCCGACCTTCTACCCAGTGCCAAATCCTTGCTCGTCAACACCACGAGAAGAGCCCCGTACTACTGTAGATGGTCTTCTTTCTTCCTGCCTCAAACCTTCCCAACCTCTGTCTCTCCAGCTCAACCAACTGCACCGCCATGATATACGTACTCGATAAACCTTTCCCGATCCCCTCTTTCAATCATGCCAACGATTCAATACCTCTCCACAAACCCCAGATTTCCTTCGTTCAATCTTCCACATTTTTGTGACAAACCTTGGTACTCGAAATCAGACATCAAGACCCATAACTGGTTACGAGTACATACACTTGTGGAATATAAGCACGCCAACCCGTTTCCTTGGCCGTGCAATAACAATGGAGTATTCTGATCCGGTAGCTTCACTGCGTTGCCAATGTTATCAGCATTAAGGTGTATTTTTTTTTTTTTGCATTCCTTGATCACTATTCCCGAGCGCCTAAACTACCAATGCAGCTCATTGTTTCGAACAGCACCATTTCATTTGTTGATTCAAGTGGTCGTGCAACAATATTAAACGACAAGACATGCTACATTCCGTCTTCGCAGCTTGTCGTACTAGAGCTGCATCCACGCCACGGCATGTGGAATGGTATCATGCTGACAATCAATGTGCCAGACATGTGTCACTGAAAATAATCCACACCGGTAAAACCAACTCACGTGTCATTAGTGTTTCCCCAAACAACATAGGTCCAGCTTTTGGCGGACGAGATGTCACAATCTCAATAACCTGCGTTTGTACTCCGATGATTAAATCCCCTTAGGTTTGGCCATGTCCAACGAATGTTCAGCCGGTGACCTCTTCGGTTGGCCATCCACTCCAAGCCCGGTCTCGGCATCCATGCATAAACCGCCGCAGCGTCTGTTACTCCGAGTGACAATAATTCACCGCTGCCTCCTGCGATCGCACAGCCTGAAAACAGGTGCACGCCAATGCACACAAGGGCTGAGTTTTGTTTGTATTCCGGTTACGGAGGAGGTCCGGATATGGTACGTATTGTGGTGTTCGTGGAACGAACCGCGTACTGCGACGGTCGCTTTCCCAGACTGTAGGTCGTTCCTGTCAGACTCCACCGCGGCCGACGCGGCAGCTGGTTGGACACTTGAGTTGTCGAACGGGATAACCCTATACCGTACATGGACAATATTTCGACGGTTCGAGCGTCAGGCAGAACTTTGTCTGTGCAATTTAACATCCCACTCGTACGTACACTGCCGGTGTAAGAAAGGCGCATGTCTTACGTAAAATGTTGACGAAGTCGAGTCCTATTGCTCGGGACAAGATGGTTTTGAAATTTGTGAAGCCATTTAGCCTTCGTGTTTTCTCCCCAAGGTTTATTAGGGGGTACGGGTGTGTCGTTGCTAGTGTGTGTGGTATGTTACGCCCTTGCACGTTTAATATGGACCAATGTGTTGAAACATGAATGCGGCACGTATATCGTCGACACTTGATTTTGAAACTTCTCTATCCTTGATGGCCCATCAAAAAGGCTCAAGCGTTCGTCATTAATGGACAGACATACCAACGACGAAAAAAACAATATTATCCTCCTCAAACCGTACAGTGTACACATACGCCGAGGGTGGAGAAGACGACATTTACTTCTAGTATCATTGGGACGAAACGAACTTGGACGTTCAGATATGCGTCGAAACACAACATTACTTATTCAACAACCATGGTTAAACACGCGTTAGGTCGAACGTCTGTATCAGCTGTGTCCAAGCTATCATGCGGAAGGAAGTGAAAATCTGAAAATATTACGGACAGTTTTCTTCAACTGTTGATTAATCCTGTTAGAGGATACCGTGGCCGACGCGGCGGGTGGTTGGACACGTGACATAACGATCCTGACCGCACAAAACTGTAGGCGGACATCCGTTTAAGGGTTATATGGCTAAGCAAAAGGTTTCCTTGTGCTATAACAAGCCCACTTTTACATACATCGCCCGTGCAATGATGGCGCATTTGTTTACGTGCATTGTTGACGAAACCGAGTCCTCTTGCCCGGGCCAAGAATGCCTCAAAATATTTGCATCGTGGGTTTTCTCCCCAACATAGATTATGGGGTATAGGTGCGTGGTCCGTAGTGCGTGTAGCGTGTTGTGCCCGTGCACGCAAAAAACTCAGGGCCAGCACGTTGAAACAATTAAACGGCACGTTTATTGTGGACACCCGATTTCGCGAGCTGTCGAGGCTTGATTTGATGGCTCATGAACGAGGCACAATCGTTCGCCCTTAACGGCAGACAGACCAACGACGACAGCAAACGTCGTGATCCTCAAATTGTGAACCCGTGCACTGAGTGCGGTCACAATTTAGATTTTATGATACAGTCACTGATCTGTTGTGGTGGAAGACGCAGTGTGGCTTGTTGTTGTAGGCTGACGATACAGGAAACCATTTTGACAGAGGGTGGGTGTACTTAACCTTCATGCATGGCCGTAGTCGTATGACCATGTGGAGCACTTCCCTTTTAGTTTCCTGTCTCGATACAAAAGACAATCCCGTTGACCATCAGACGCTCTAAATCATGCACGGACCGATACAAACCTGCTCTGAATCGTTTTTGTTCGTCGCAGATATCGCAAAGAAATACAAACAAAATGCAATACGTAAGGATATGCTTCTCACCACCATCTTTTGAGGTATCAACCGTTTATCTCGATACAACATGTAGACAACATCAGCACTATTTGCAGGTGAGGAAATACCGTTGTGAGACATTTTATCATAATGTGTACCTCAAAACCAAATCTGCGTTCAGTTTCGCAGGTGGGAGTATGGCAGCCACGGCTTCAAGTGCGGGCGAGTTTGGATGCGGCCTACGTGGTAATGTAGGTGGCCACCGTAGTTAACTCTCGTCTTACCTCGCTACCCCATCCATTATATCAAATTAAATTGCCGCCATGCAAGCCGCATGTGGGCGACAATGTATTAGAGGGAAAATATACTCGATGGTATACACTCTATATAGCATTATACTCTTCGTGGCAGCCGTCTCCACCATCACCCATATGGACGTTCCATTTCTTGCAAAAACAGTAAAACGCCAGTGACCGTGTGTACCTCGGGATACACATGAAAGTATGGCGTTACTCTGTGTTCTCTTCCGTGGAGTGCAAGCCGAGGCTCGCCGCTGAAAGCTAAACAACCGGCCTTTCCACTGCGAACTCCAAAAGTTTGGGCAAGCGTGGGTGCTGTACATTCACCCTAGCCTCCGAGGGCTGGATAGGCGGGTTCACTGCTGGCCAATGAATAGCCGAGCTAGCTGCAGGGGGCTCGCCCACTGGCGTTTTTTCTACGCACTGGGAAGCACGTCTCGCTACTGCGGGTCGAACAGCGTGGCTCGCGACGTGTCACTCCACAGCCGGTATCCCTACTGGGAGTGGACGGTCTGGCTCCCTTCTACTCGCTCAGTAGCTGGCTTTTCTACTGGCAGCCGAAAACACGGGGCGTTTATCTCTGGGTGGTCTCTGGGGATGGAGCAGTCCGTTTCGGCGCTGAAAAATGAACAGCAGGCCTGGCTACCGAGAGCGGAACAGTCATGCTTGCTACCACTGGTTGAACAGACTCATTAACTACTACGACTTGTATTGTTCGGGCCGCTGCGACTGAGTATGCCTCCGGTCCTGGGATTGGCTGCTTCGAAGATGGGTAATATACCGGAAGTCAGGACGCTGCACTCCCAACTCACGCTGGGGTCAACCAAACTGGTGTGTCAGCGGTTGTGTCATCGACTCGCCTCTGACAGTATTTCTCCGGGCATTCATACCAATGAAATTGTACACATACTTGTGTATTGGATAGTTGATGGATTCTCGAGGGAACCCCAGTACCAACTCTGCTTCAAGTACGGTGAGCGTTACTGCCGCAACGGCCACGGCAATAGTGGGTCTAAGGTATTGGTTATTTACAAAGGCTGTACTCGCTACGGTGGGCATGAAGTTGGCGGGAGGATTGTGTTGGCCGTGTCCATGATTGCATCAAACTCGCGACGCAATCGATAGTAGATGCCTGGGCACAGATAAGCGGTTGTCACCAACCGATAGAATATTTGCCAATTTCGACGGCAAGAGTAAAAACAATTAAGGATACAGCACATGGTGACACCGATCGCAATCTTATGACTCGGACGACTAGATGGCGAGAGAGCATTCCAAAACAAAACAAACGGAAGAAAGGATGACTACAAGAAATGGAAATATATTTTACACAATATACGTATCAGAGGAACGAGGAGCGAGTGTTAGAAGCGATGACTCACGATAAAAGATTTAATGGTATAATGAAACCACGATGCGTGTGTGCGGAGAACTACCAGTCGAGATCAGAGTCAGGAACTCGAAGGTAGCACAGGGAGCCGCGCCACAAAGACACGTTTTACACGAGGAGACACACAGGAAATAGAGGTAGAACACTACTTGGAAATGAGTTTCATTTGAGACACAAGGCCGGGGGGGCTTCGCGGCTATTGGAACGTTCACGTACTACTATTTACCAGATGATAAAGACAGTACTACTGTGTACTACACCTCATCATACTGTATACAAAAGCCTATACTGATGTGTATTGACAACACCACTATTGGCAATGCTGCCATTGCTACTTGCTACTACTTAAATTGCTACCTACGAGTACTGGCGGATTACAACCACGATCGGTATCACGACGACTACAACTATTCTGTCGGCTACGATACTCTTCTCTTGTTGGAGCTAACGTGTGTAGTCCATCTCATGGCAACGGTGGTTTATTCATCGTATAAAATATTGTGCACTTATCGTTATCTGAGTCGTACAAGAGAGTCTTCCTCTCGTCGCGATACCTGTATCAAAGCCTGCTGCAATCTTCTGAGTATATCGATCACCAAAAGCTACCGTTTTTCTATCTCCTATTTCCCCTCTGTAGTATGGGCCTAGAGTTCTCTCGGAAAACCAAGCCTCCGAATAGGGGGTACCATTCGAATCTTACGATCTAACTCAAGCATTACGTAGTAACGAACAAAGAAGTATTCCGGAACCCCGCCTACTTTTGATCCCTCGCCGCCACTTCAAAAAGATAATTGGGAAGGTAGGGGCGGCAGACAAATGCCTCAAATCCCTGGTTTAGCTGACAAACCCAGCGACTACTGTAACTCACCTCTACTTATGCTTGCAGCAGGATCCACGTGTTTGCTCGCGCCCAACGCGGGGATGCTGACCTGCACGTGATGCCTTTATAGAAAGGAACGGCTAACGTTGGGTCCCCCAAATACCAAGAACCAGCCATACACTATCATCCCAGTCACCGACATTGACAGGCCGCATTCTCCATACAAATAAACACTGTTTAGTTTGTTACTTCAGTAACGGAGACAATCCCTTTGTTTACGTACAAAACTACCTTCTGTATACACTCGGGGTAATCGACACGCTTGGTCGCTTCACAATAGGGATAAAGCCACCGACGAACATTCACATGACAAACACATAGAGCGGGAGATGCGTGATTCAACCTTTTCAGATAATGTCAATCCTAAAGGCAAGGGTGTTCAGGCACAGACGCTTACCCACGGAACAGACGAACAGAGACGGTTTATCGTAAGATTCGTCATACCCACCTCATTCGTTACTGCCACTGAAAACGCAGCCGTTTGCGGCACGGTTTTGGCAGTTTGGGGGTGGGGGTGGGGCACGGACATCGCCGGTGTTGGCGTGTTTACAAGATTCGTAAGCCGGTCGCATCAACGACACCCAAACAAAAAGCAACGGATTTGTCATTCTAGCGAAACTATGACAATGCGCTAAACTATTTTGCTAGCTCAGTCAATTTTTTACAGATGGACATTCGGTTGTGCCATCCCCGCTTTATACGTTTCGCTGAAATTCCCTAAGGATATATTAGGTAGGTACAACCGGTCTAAACCTCGCAGTAACATTGCCTTTTTCAACCATAAACGTCGAATACGTTTAGGTCCAAATTGGGTTGTCTTGTTTTGAGACATGGTGGGGTTTGGTCGTCACCAACCCTCCCCCTCCCATCAGAGAGCGTACACCTCTGTGCGGACACGTCTTACATTCAATGGTAGCCATAAAACAAGTTGAGTGGATGGTGCTCAGTTTTCAACGTGAATTGCCTATCCCAGTAAAGACAGAGCGAATATTTAGAGCGCGGGGATGGCAATCACAAACAAATGGTCAATAAACTTGGATACATTAAGCTGGATGTTGGAGAGTCGCGTAGTACTTTTGAGTGCGAATGTTGATTGCGTTCTGGCATGTTTACCATGTACACACTTTGCTGTTACATCGTGTCCTTTAATGCACACATATGTTTGAAAAGCAGTGACGAAGGTACCGAGAATGGTCGAACCCTTCCCACCGTTTGTTTTGCTCTCGTCTAAATTCGGAACACGGCGATACCCCCAAAACACCGACGACGTGAAATATATAGACACGAATCTGAAAGCAACAAAAATATTGGGGATTGGCGCCAGAAATTAAAACGACCCGAAGGATTTCTGTTACGGAGCTACTTTTTCAACCACGCCTATTCTTGTGCTTCACAGCCAAACGAAAAGTCGAAACTCGTTTTTCTCGAAACGCTCATGGTAGGAGGAGTAAAACACGATTGCCACGATATCCGCCCGTAGTGCCCACATGTCCTGGTATGTATCTGTCAGAAAATGAAGCATACCTGGAGTGTCGTGTTTGAGACCGCATCAATACTAAATGGGCCAGCTGAGAAAATGATTGCCGAGGTTTTTACTGCTGTACTCTCAACCGTAAGGGAGAAGTCCAGCCTTGAATACGTCTGTCGTGGGTATTGCCATCATAGCGGACTAAGTGCACTGCATCCAACTTCATAACGCGGACTACTAGAGGCAGAAAGGAAGCCGAGCGCCTTGATATTCAGTGTGCCACTTGGCTGTGGATACAGTATGCGTCCGGCAATGGCAATCCCCTATCCCGTCAACTAGTGTACGCCACCTTGAGACATGCCGTTGGCCTCCTCCATAACCGATCAAAAAAGCTTTCTTAGACTTTCAGTCGGCCCTAGAGGGCCGCAGATATCTCAGAAGTTGCTTGTCATAGCGTGGAAGACGAGACACGCACCACGTAAGCGTACGAAAATATACCTGCGTCGACGACGATGCAGTTCAGGTACAATATGAATTAAGAGGAATTTCGACCACATACTCACGAACGCAGAAACAAACAAACTATAATCGGCACCTAAAGCGTTGTCGGTGAAGCTAAACAGTACGTAAAACGCAAAACAATATATACCATGAACGATGAGTTAATATTTTTCATATCGTTGGTCTTACTACGAGATCAACTGCTCCCTGTCTCCAGACTTGTTCACGTTCGCGCGTTCACGCCCATGGCTACAGTGAAGAACGTACGGTACCCTGCCGTTTCAAAGCGTACTTCTGTTGTTAAACGAGACGCGCGCTACTGCGGGTGTAGACCCATTTGTTTATAGGACTCCCGGTTTGAGAGGCTCTGAATCTCACGCAAACGGTGACGAAATGCAAATCGAGATGAGCAATCCCATGACCTAAGAGTACCCTTGCTACACATACTATAAGTACAGGATTCGAAAGGCTGGGCCGGAATGAGGGGTGCATTAGTTCATCAGTGAAGCGGCCGTGACGGTGACAAACCGTTTTGCTGAATTAAAGTTTCGTCTATATCGTGTCACGGGTCACGAGGACGTCCGTCATTACACTACTAAATTTAGTTTTGACATTTTAGCTGCAATGGCTGCTAAATTGCCATGCGAACTACGCTCGATAGAGGAGTAAACATGAACCGCACGAACAAACCAATGCTATCACATATTTGACGCCAAAGTTAGCCTACCAGATCGGTTTGCTGGTTTAATGCCGGTCCAAGCTTTAGTCCCGACCTAATGCGGTCCGGTTCTGCAAGACAGGGTAAGAACCATATCCTTCAGCGTCATGACCAATATCGACTACGTCGTCTGTTTAAATGCTTGTGAGGCAAGCCAGCATTAGGAGAAATATTAACCCTCAAACTGTTCTTGAAAGCATATCAAGCACATGATTTGCGGCGAACCGGTTCTTCGATGTATTTGTGTCGCTGGTCATAAAGTTCGAATACCATTAGTGGTTAAAACATGCGAAATGGCATGCAGGCAGCCCATGCCCATTTCAACTGGGCATGAAGCCACTGCAGGGCGCCCTAGCGATCCTTGGTGTAGCCTAGGCTTGCCCCCCCCAAGAAAAGAAAGCACTGCCTCACTGTAGAAAAGGTCCTTGGAATATATAGGTTGCGACAGCCAAAGCCGACACGACAACGAGCGTATTTGGCGCAAACATGGTAACTTGCACTAGATACCTGGTGAGACCACTGTCCATCTGTACCACGGAGCTAGTCCGACATAATTGCTCACATCGAGTTCTGGATCCCTTGGGAACATTTCAAAACATGCACTCGGCTTTCACGTCAAATCGTGGGGGGGTCCCGGGACAGCTCGACATGCTACGGCGAGCTCTCTTGCTGGCAGGTGTCTGTCCGACGCAGACGAAGCCGTCCGGGGAGGGCCCGTGCTGGTGGCAGTGGGTAGGCTGTTTTCCACCGAGTCCCCACCGTGACGTCCGGCCACAATTCACAACTTGGCACTTGACACGAAAACTAGTGAATTGGCCTACCAAACCTACGGTTTTATGATCGGAACACACTTTCGCCATACAGCCAGTAGGTACACCGCAGATCGGTACCCTGGTGCAGGCGTCATGTGAGCGATGCTTGTCGCGAACGTTAACTACACCGTCTTCAGCGTGTAGCTTGCAGTACACCGCCGTCTTGCTGCCCTCGATACTGAAATGGAGATCCTTCATGCAGGTGTCGTGTGAGCAATGACGGCTGACGACGTCCACCATGCCGTCCTGAGCGTGATGCTTACAGTACACCGGCGTTTTGCTGCCCTCGATATTGAAACTCGGACGGGTCATGCAGGTGTCATGTGTGCAACGCTTGTGGCGGACGTTCACCATGCTATCCTCAGCATGATTCATGCAGTACACCGCCGTCTTGCTGCCCCTAACATTGAAATTCGGCTGCTTCATGCAGGTTTCATATGAGCAACGCTTGTCGCGAACATTCACCATGCCGTCCTGAGCGTGTAGCCTGCAGTACACAGCAGTCTTGCTGCCCGCGACCTTGAAACTCGGCCTTTTAATGCAGGTTTCATGTGAGCAACGCCGGTGACCGACGTCCACCATGTCATCCGCGGCATGATTCTTGCAGTACACCGCCGTCTTGCTGCCCTCAACATTGAAATTCGGCTGCTTCATGCAGGTGTCATATGCGCAACGCTTGCCGCGAACGTTTACCATGTCGTCTGCCGCATGCTGCTTACAGTACACCGCAGTCTTGCTGCCCTCAGCGTTGAAATTAGGCTTCTTGACGCAGGTGTCATAGGAGCAACGCGGGGTCACGACGTCCACCATGTCATCCGCCGCATGAAGTTTGCAGTACACCGCCGTCTTGCTGCCCTCGACATTGAAACTTGGCTGCTTCCTGCAGGTGTCATAAGAGCAACGCCTGTCGCCAACGTTCACCATGCTGTTGTGAGCATGCTGCTTGCAGTACACAGGCGTCTTGCTCCCCTCGACATTAAAACTCGGTCGCTTCTTGCAGGAGTCATATACGCACAGCCTGTTGTCGATGCTCACCATACCGTCCTCCGCGTGTTGCTTGCAGTACGCCCCCACATCACCTTTTACAGCGTAGCCCCCCCGCTTCGTGCAGCCATCGCGTATGCAACGCCTCATATTCGCCGGACACAGGGTGGTGGCGACGACGGTTGGAATACCTGAAAAACGTCAGGTGGCGAGCGCGGCACAGAAAGGATGTATGAAGTTCGGGCTGAGGTGTCACGCCTATAGCTTGTAGACATGTCGGCGGTAAGAGATGATGAAACGGCTTTGGCCGCCACTCGCTGCACTGCAAGGGTCACACCAAATTACTGCTCGACTTCGGCGGGAGGGAGACTGACTATCTCACCGTGCAACCTTCGGACAGAATAGCGATGTTTCTTTGCTCAGTGCACCTTTAAGTACGGCTTGAGTGTACAGAGGTTATGTTCGGAGCGGAACACACACAATTATTCGACAACCATCTGGTTCAAGGGGTAATGGTGCTGTTGCACTCGCATCGTGCAGTATTCAGGTGTGTGTATAGGTATGTTTCTAAAAGATCCGTCTTGTTTCGAACATATCTGCACGTTTCGGCGAAACGCTAAGTACGTCGACACGGCAAGCCGGTCCACACACGTTGGTCGAGGTTTGGGCTCTTTCCGAGTCCTGTAGCTCGCATACCATACGCCGAAAATGGTTTTGTCACGACGAGTGGCTACAACGATTTCCCGGGTGCTCTGAATGAGGCCTTAGTTTGTACTTACCCATAAACATTTGCCTACGTTTAGCCCTCTCACGAGCTCACGAGCAGACATACCAGATATACAAGCGAACCACAGGTAGGCAACATGATATGCAGATAACATAATGTTACGATGCGGCCCCCCATAAGCACCAGGAAAAACGGTGCGTGTGTGACACGCCAATCTGGGCTGTACTGCCATGGCTGTTAAATTATTGTTTTATTTATCGGAGTCTCCGACCCGTAAGCAACCGTCTACCATCCTGTCATGCTGTTGTGTGTGGCACATGCATATTGCCTCCGGACCGAAAGGACAGGATCATACAGCATGCAAAGGCAACGAAGTTCGTTACAACCTCGCCTAGCACCAAAAGCATGATCTGGCCAAACCAAGCACGTTCGGCAGGCCCGCCGTTTTCTGTTGTGGTCACTAATAGTTCCTTTTTTGGGTGATCCCATCCGTCACTAGTCATCAACAATCACCACCGTTTTCATTTCTGGCGCTGTGCTGTCCATAACATTTGTCGCGCGTCTGGCGCGCGCCAAGGTAAGTACTACCAGGTACATTGTAACATTGAGCTTTGGTGATGTGGTAAATAGGTATCGGTGACTTTTTTTTTATTTGAAGGAGTTCGTTCAATCCTCGGCGACCTCAGGCTAAGGTTGTTGTACTTTATGTCTCCGTTTACTATTTGTATTGTGTACGTAACCAAGACACCGCAGACAGCGCACAAGAATCGCAGAGTGCGTGCTACAACCTGCTGGATACAACGCTATATACACGCGCCTGCCGTCCGCCTGAATGAACAAACGCAAAACTACGTGATTTGGATGTTTTGTCGGCGCTGTATTGCTCTAGGTTCATACTGTTATACTCCATAGATGTTTTTTTTGTCATACCTTGCGAGCTGCAGATCTGCAGGACTCTGCTGCATCTGATGCTGTGTGTAACCGAAATTGACAGCAGCAGAAGCAAAAGCAAGAGTTTGGTTTTAGTAGGCAGCCGAAAGCGCAGGCGATCTATAGTCTACAGAGTAAGGCGCTGCATAGTTCACGTATATACACACAACTGCATTTATACCTACCACGAGGGAAATTAACAGGCAAATCCCCGGCCAACAATCAAGAAGCGCGGTATCTATCGAACTCGTCAAAGCGTCCTTCGAATAGCCACATAGGAGTCAGCGTTGCACTGTGCATATTTTTCTTCTGCACACCAAAACTAAGTCACAATATTATCAGCCCGCACACAAAGAGGCACTAAGCATCGGTGCCCCCAGTAAAACCAAGTCGTTTGTATCTTTGACATAAATATCAAGTCGATTTCTTCCCCGCGCAAGAAAAACTAGCCAATGTCGATCCCAGCATAAAATCAAGCTGTATTTTGAACTGAACACGAAAATTAAGACAATTGCGATGCCCATTGTGAAACCAAGACAATTTCGATTTTCGGACAGAAAAACTGAGTCAATTTCAACCACGCACACACTCAAGACTTGAATTCAGTCGATTTTGGTGCACCCCCCAAAACCAAGTTTTTTATGGCTCGCAAAAACACCTCGTCTATTTCTATCCAGGCACGACGTAAAACAAAAGCAATTTCGAACCCTACACAAAAACCAAGTCAACTGGTATACCTACACTCGAATCGAGCTAATTTACACCCCTCTCACAGAAAAAGGCATTCGTGGCACAAACGCACACACCGCGAAAATTCAAATCTGCACCGTAAACATATTCCACGTCAATCGCGACCACGCACACGGAACATACCAGACATACTTAGATCAACCACACATCACCGGAGTCAATATAAACCTACACTAAAACAAGTATTGTAAGCCCCTCACGCAGGGATCAAGCATATTGCGACCACCTACACAGAAATGTAGCCAGTTTGGATCATCCGTACGTCAATGAGGTCAGTTTTGTCCACCTACACGAAACGCAGATCAGATGTGTAATAACAACGTACTATGATATAGTAATCATATGATATCATACCATGTGCTGTAGGTTTGCAAATCGCTTGTGCGCCACTCCTCTTCGCACGTCAAGTAGGTTAACTTTGTATTCTTGATTGCTACCTAGTACGTACCACCCTATCTTTGCCCACATCTACCGTGCGCTTGAAGGGTGCAGGCGGCACTCCATGAAGCAGCCGCTGTAGTCAGCCGCATCGAGTTGGTGAGTTGCGAGAACGGGGGAGAGTCTATGGTTTAGTTGAGTGGATACCCGCGGCCATGTCAGCTCAGCTTGCAGATTGACAGCATTCTCTTTGGGTGCCATCTTCGTCTCGTGTGTTTTAAGTGGGCAAGCGTCATGCTTTCCGAACGAATCTAGTTTTGTTATTGATTTTCGGGTCTTCGTAGGGCTCCAGCACCTCCGGGTTAGGTCTGACACGCGCTACGCTAGAGGTAGCACTTTTTGGCTGAAACGTTTTCTGAACGATCGGGCTCCTTAACCCAAATTCGTCGTTTTTTCATTTTAGTGACGAATACTGTTTCAGAGCATACTTCGGTCATGAGATTCCGCATCTGGCAGCACTTTTATTTTCCTCCAAGATCATTTTCGGTGAGCTATGACACTTCTTAGGTGAGGAGTTCAGGAAAAGTACGGTGCACCTCTATCGTAGCATGCGTCGTCTGTGCAAAAGGAAGAAGGAGGCCATTGAGTTGTTGATAGAATAGTTGAGTCGCATTGCGCACAATGTCTCAACATCGGCATAGCGGCTTCAGACAGTGAAATCGAGAAACCGTAGAACAACTTGAAGTTAGAGTAGGACATTAACAGCACAATATGCAGTAAGAATTGACAGAGCAACGAGGAAATCACTACGTACACGAATTCGAGGACGGAAAATCTGTTTTAAAACGGATAAAAAAAACGATTGCCTCGCTTGCGTGTTCGACGTGTGCCTCAGCCTAGAGCACGTAAAACCAAGAACGACAGTAGCACAACACGCCTTGCTCTCGAGCCGCCGACAGATTATAGTCGACGCTCGGAAAATAATAGTGCGGGAGACAGGTGAAATGGTGCACCGTACATAGCTCGGGCGATGTGTGCTATTGACAGAGGTAATCCTGTTGTCCTGCAATTGTTTCCAGGCTGAGCTGCAGGCTGAACAAGAGAGCACTCACGCGATGAGCGTGTTAGCCGCAGTGCAGCGTGCACCGAGCTGGTTGTCATCGTGTGAGCGCTTACCTCCCGCCAGTGGACGTTTAGTTGGGGTGGGTGTTGGTACGATGGTCTGTGTGCCGGCCCGTGAAGTGTATATTGATATGTTTATTGACATGTGCTGCAGTCTTTGTTCTCGATACAGTCCGGGAAATGAGGACGTCGATGTGTATTTTCCAGATAATACGTAAGATATACACTTGTAGGTTGAGTCAATGCGGGATACCCCTTATCGCCGCCTAAATTCCAGCTTTTGCAAGGTGATGGCTGCGAGTTCATGCTACACCAATAATCCTGTTGTACTTGGGTTGGGGGCGTAAGCTGTATGGCGGGGCTGTGCGTCGATTTGGCAGAGCTGCTGTTGTGCGATGAGCGATCTTGGGCAATCGCACGGTAATAATACCAGGATTTGCAGAAAGAAATGTACAGAAGCTTACTACCAAATTGTGTATGATGTACTTCATCAAAAAAGTGACCGACTGCACCATTTGAGAAAACCCATACCTCACGCTGGTCGTTTTGCGTAGAATAAGCACATATTTTGACATCGTATCTAACTCAATAGGGACGGTTTTTAATTTAGAATCGTAAAAAAGCTCCCTATTCGGAGTTTATAAGGTTTCTGCAAATAGTAAGGAACACAACAAAACAAACCATTTATGTGATACCGGTACAACCTTTGATCTTTCACGACCTGAGAAAGCGATCGGCGACTACGCACATGCCGACAGCACACGGTACAGCATGAATGTTGCGAACGATGACGACCCAAAATGTCCAACTCCTGTCGTCCAATACGGCAGCTCTACTGGCTCTCACACGACCCTGATGTAGGCAAACTCTCTACCTTATCCGTGCAACAGCAGCTAGGGTGGAGACGTGCGAGCTCGACATGCTACTTTATTTCATCTCATTTTTATATATAGACTTATGATAGTGATGAAATTGACCCTACACTTTGCTTTATCACCGGATCTCTCCTGCATGTTAAGTCCTGCTCGCGCGGTATCTTCGCTGGCGCGCGTGTCCGCCTCGACCGTAGCGGCCGGCGACGACGATACTCTCGCTCGGCACCGCACGCGCCCGTGCGGGGGCCCGACATCTTAATTAAAGGCGTGTATTTCCGCACTATGCGAGCCAGGTCTGCCCTCTCTGCGTTTTGACGCAACGCCTCGCCACCTAGAAAGGATCTGTCGTGCTCTCTTCGGGGGCGTGCTCTCCAGCCTCCGGTGCCTCGGAAGGGTCAACCATCATGCCGGCGGCGCCGTATAGGGGAAACTGTGGGAAAGACCGCAAGGTGTAGATCTACGACATGGTTCGCACTGCTGGCACATATCTGCCGTCCATGCTTCGTTTCGATTACGTATAGTGAGAAAACGTCATTGTTTTGCTTTTCGGAAAACACCAGAGCTTGAGCAAATAACCCGGGTGTTTGTCGTCATCACAAGCGCGAGCACGGCCGACGTGGGCGCTGGCGGGCGCAGGCGTGTACAGAGGGTAGAGCAAGGAAGAAGTGGCCGGTATTGTACCTTAGCGTCGCTTTCTTAAAGAGGGCAAACGGTCGCACAAAGTCAGCTACGAAGGGGAAAACAGCACGATTGCGAAAGACATGGTGAGCCCCCTCAAAACGAAACTTGAAGGAGTATCATATTAATATTTTACTGTACACGTGCGGGTCTGCAGAGCCGTGGATTAATCCGCCGATGTCTTGCTGCATCAGCTCACAGCGGAAAGCGGATCATACATACGAACATGCAGGAATATGAGATATGTACCGCCGATGAAGCGGAAGGCGGGCCACACATATGTATCCCAAATATCAGACATGCATACTAGTGCAATCAGCATCCGTCACGAGAAGGACAAGCTAGACCAAAGACACACTGCAATGGTGGTGTGTTGTATTACGTATGTGTACCTGCACATGCCTGGCAGTATGAGTCCTGGTATACAGTATAACTCGAAATATATATCGCGTGTGGGTAAACAACCTGCTGTTTTGTGGAGTACGGTGTGCTGATGAATACCTGTTTTTTATCATGGGTGTTAGTGGTACCCGTACCTACACACACCTGACAGCACGAGTCGTGGTACCTTGTATCTATTCTATCGTGGTTGCTATTTGTGTGTGGGTGTACGCCGTGTTGTTCGGCGGCATGCGGTCGCTGATAGATACCCGCTATCCATCGTGGATGATATGAAACTCATACGGACCGTGTCCACCATCGAGCGCCACAACCTGTACATCGTGGAAACGCAGCATGCTATCAACTGATTCTTGGATTCGTAATTATTGGTCGCTGGTGTTTAGAAAAAAGACAAAAACTAATCTCGACCCATCGCCGATCGTATAAATTGAACTACTTTCCAAGTTTGATATCGACTGACGACACAACGATTCCGTCATGATCTCTTTATGTAGAGGCTCCCACCCACCCTAGTGTCACATTTCTCACTACCCGGTCGATGATATGTAGGGGGCGCCGACTAAGCGTCCGATAAGAACACATTTGGCAGCTGATGTGCTGAAAACAGACGACAAAGCTCTCCATCAGTCTCCGATGGAAAAACAATGTAACTATAATCGAACGCGTATGGAAGAAGACATTAGGGCACCGTGTTGCAACCGTTTACCCACTAGACTACGGATCGCAAGGGTACCTTTGAGGCTATTATATATATATATGGCTGGCCTTGCCCGGTACCATATGGGTTAGTCGTAGTCCATGTATTAAGAATATTGCACGTATAGTTCTCGTATAGAGGACCCCGTGTTCTCCATACGTACAAAAATTACGTACTGTTCACGCATATAGTACCAGGACGTATTTAATCGTATACATTTGCGGAACAATAAAAACAGGCAGTAATATGGTCGCGTGTTGTGCCTGCCACTATCTCACAGGTCAAATATTAGCGAGACACCCTGTTCTGTTGGATTGTTTTATTTTGGGGACACAGTAGACCTGCTTCGGTCAGCATACGATGGGTACACGCATCGTCTTCGGCAATAAATAGCTAGAAAGGTGATGAGAGAGCCACAAAGTGGTACCTTAACGTTTGGTCCGAATCACTTAATATAAACTTTTATCAAATACCTCGTTTACTAGTAACTTAAATAGCTTGATATCAATTTTCTGTAAAATAATTTGATTAGCATAAAAAAAAACTAAGCTTGATTTAACTTGCACTTTTTGGTACCGAATTTGTAATGCCGCGTTAGATAAAAGGGTGGCACTCTCCGGGAAACATCAGAGATCTCGATGGTATTATTTGTTTTGGGCGATTGCAACCAACGTCAGCTGAGGCCGGCGTTCGAAACAGAGACCAATACAGAAATTGCAACCAAGGGGGTGTTGAGATAGGGCGCGTGACCTTTAGGGTCGCTCAGGGTAGCTGTATGGGCGTAAGTTGGACGTTTATTTTCGTAGTAAAGATTCTGTCATCTCTTAACTGATCGTCCGAAAATCGAGGAAAACAACTCTAACTCGGTTTCGACGGAATATGTCTGCATGTCCAACGGGGAGATATTCCGTGTTTTTGTAATAGCATAGCATGCAGAGGGGTTGCCAGTTACACGTTTTTTAGTTTGGCTCACCCATTCTGCTGCTAGGCGATTATATATCAAACAAAATACACGGAATGAGGCCACCCTTATTTCACGCACGGGGTATGTCGGTTGGACGGGTCCTCGCCGCCCTGCCTGTCTGTGACGTTTGGTGGTAGTAGCACTCATTCAATCCGCAATCAATCACGCAATGATGGACTGTAAGTGATGCTGCTACTACTACGTATGCTGTGTGTGTCATCTGTGTTTCATTAGAGTCTGCCCCCTTCATCCAGCTGCAATGATTTTCACTCGCAGAACAAGAACAATAGAAACTACTGCTGTGCCTGTCTATATTGCGGATGTTGCTGCAGTAGCAGAATACGTCTGACGCACTCCGCTACCAGGCCCTTCTTTGTAATCAACAATTCATAGAGCGGAAGGAAATCATTGACAAAGACGCGGGGTATGTTCGGCTGGGCGGGGAGCCTCCCGCCCCAACCCGCTCTCAGCCGCAAGGTACACCAATAAACGTTTGTCGACAATTAATATGTTTGCACTTGTACGACGGTTGGATATTATGTATTGCATTCAATTCGCCATCAATGGTAAATATTCCGTGTGCGTGTACGAGTATGTCAAGATGTCGAGCAGTTCGAAGTCAAGCGCCGTAACTTGTTGTGTCGTTTCATTTGGCGTTGCACATCGGGTGAACATCACGAAATCGATTATAGACTCCAACTAACCCATGGCATGGGCCATCGACCATGCACGTCAAAACAATAACGATAGATTGTACTTCGTATAACACACTAGAACGACCATCTTGCCCACTCCGCTTGCTAGAGAGCCATTCAAACAATTCTCCGCGGACAAGCGTACACGGGGTTGCCAGGTGGGCGGGGCAAGGGTCGGGCCTGCGTCCGGACCCGCTCCCCCCAGAGCCTTGCCTGTGAAGTATTAGTGTTGCAGCTTGTAGCTATGCCTGGTATCCATCGTGTACTGATTTTTTGTACATACGTGGTTCATACGTACCGGTACGGGACTTAAGGTTAATAGCATGGTACTGCTGTAGGCCCTACGCCCTGGTCGCGCATGAAACAACTTGAAAATCGACGCGGACCAAGAGCTGAGCCCAATAAACACAACTCGGGAAAAACATTGAGTTCGTGCGTGATTTAGCGACAGGTTATCCGAGTGCCAATGGAAACGTTAGAGCTAAGCATTACGTATCAGACCAACTATCGAAGTGATGGTTGATAGGCGACAGATCAATTTGTTGTTTGAACTCGGACCAAGTAGCAAGGTTTGGGGTGGGGAACGCAAATATGTATAGTTATGTTTGTGAAATCCTCGCATTTTCGCAACTTTTCTTCGCGCGAGCGCTTTTCGGCTAAACGCTAAGTACCCGGACACGGGAGGCCCGGCCGGACACACTGGTCGATGTTCGAGCTCGATCCCAGCTCTGTCGCTCGCGTAGCGGGCGCTCAAAGTATTTTTCCCGCAGAAGTGGATAAGACGTTTTCCCGGGTTCTTAGCATGAGGCCGTATTTTTGTACGTACGTGCCAGTAAATAATAATGTTCTAGTTTTAGATATTGTTTGTTTTTTACTCTCTCACATGCACACAGGCCAGAAAAATGTACCAAATAAACAACAGACAACATGCGCAGAGCACGGGGTTACAGCGTTGCCGCCCACACCAGTAGGGAAGATCGTGCGTGAGTGGCACATCCATCGGGGCTGTAGTGCTGCTGTGGATAGTTGTTTTATCGAAGGCTGCCGTCCGTAGTCCACCATCTATCTTGCATTCTTTGCTGTTGTGCTACTTTGTGTGTTTATAACATATCCAGGGTCATTATGGACCGAAATGTAGGGACCGTTTTAATTACGTGTGAGTACGGCGACTCTGTTGTTATATTTCTGATGTTGCGGGTTTTTGCCCCAAGCACATCACCAAACTGTCGAACATCAGAGATAACATGCAAAGAGAACACAACAAACACGTTGCAACCCCGCCCTGCAGCACAAGCAGCAGCAGGCAACATCACGCGCATGTGGCAGGTCCGCGGTGTACTGCTGTAGCTCCAGCAGTAGTTGCTTGATCGGAGGCTATGATCCGTCATCGGTCATCTCTACCTCTCTTCTTCCGCTGCGCTGCTGCTGTGCATTTGTATATGCGGTGTGTCACGCACTCACTGCCGTGCACACGCACGCCATGAAAAAAAATAGGTAGGCTCTTTGGTAGTATGGTCCAATGAGTGCGATGCCCGGTTATTTGTTTGAACTCGTGAGTTCGAGACTCTCGTTCATGTATGTTTCCTTTTTATTTCACTTCAGTTTCTTATATAATTGCATTATGTACGAGCAGTGCAGAGCAAGAAATAGCATTAAGCGCGTGCGGTAGTTTGGTCCGCTCTGTATTGCTGTGGCGTCCTACTTATAACTGTACTGTGCGTGTGTGTTTTTTCATAGGACCCTGCGATCTGGTGTCAAAAGGGGTAGTCCGTGCTCACAGGACAGGCTCCCAAAAGCTCTCGAGTGGAAGAATACCCCAGAGAAAAATAAAACACTAAATACTAAGTACAACGAAGTACGTAGTGCTGGCGGTCTCTGCTGTTCCGGAGTACATACATGCATGCTGTCGCAGGTCCAAAAACACACCGCTTGCTGGTGCTGCTGCTAACTGCGCAGCAGATCCACAGTCGATATAGGATAAGGCGCTGCATACCCTTACACACTAAATACTGGATGTCTTTCGAATCTCGTCATCTCGGGCGTCGTTCGAACAGTGGGTTAGCGGAAAACAATGCACGGTGCGCCTTTTCACCCCGCATACCATGGTCAAGTCTTTTCCGGCCCGCAGACAAAGAGCAAGTATATTTATATCCCCCACTAAAACCAGTCATTTTCGGCACTGACACAAAAAATAAGTCAATTTCGACCCTCCGCACTAAAACCAAGCCAAATTAAAACCCAACACAAAAACTTACCTGGTAGTCATGTTTGAGCCCCTACATAAAACCATGAAAATTTCGACCCTGGAACTGAAATCGAGTCTATTTCGATCCCCTTCTAGAACTAAGATAACTGTGGTGCTCCTACACACAACAAATGCATACATAAACACACTGACAAACGTAGTATTATGTTTGGCGGAATCGTAAGGAAAATCTATTACAAATATGCAGTCAATAGTTAGGGTTCCGCACTGTTTTCAAGTATTTTTATCCCCTAAAGTGCCCAGGTCATCTGATGATACAGTTCTGAACAAAAATACGCATGTACCCTGCATGTACGGTAATATACAGATAACTCATAACATCGTACTCTGATATCATATGCATGCGAAGGATATAAAATTGGATTATGTATGATTTTCAATTCGTTCTTGCGCCACTCCTCTAGGCAGGTCCCGGAGAGGAACCTTGTAGTCAATATACTGTAATTATACGTCAAAACAAAGTTGAAAACAGGGTGTTTAGGGATGTAAAGAATTTATTGAGGATATATATAATTTGACAGGTCAGTCTGCGTCAGTACAAACGGAAACTATTTTTAGACAATATATTTGTCGCTTTTTGCTGTTGTTTGTGTTCGTATCGAAGGTTTCATCGCACTTGCGATCGTACCTCTCTCCAGTTACAGAATAAGTTTCCATGAGTTTGGCGGTAAAATATATAACACCAATTTAAAGATAAGGACCCGTATTAACGAAGATAGCAAAAATTCAATTTGGAAAAAATAAAATTCAAATTCGCTTTTCATTGGTCAACACACGCACCAGCACCAAATATTATGCCCCAAGATCCTAATCTTTGGTGCTGGTGCGTGTTTTGGCCAATGAAAAGCGGATTTGATTTATTTTTTTACCAACTTTATTTTTTTTCTTCTTCGTTAATACGGGCCCTAAATATCCCATACTAACTTTACTCCAAAAACCCCGAAGAGCATGACCAAAAACAATGATAAATAGATTATCTAAACTCGACTCATAAACGAAATTCCTTCAAAACTGAGCGAGACGGCTGATTCCATAATTGTTTAAATATGGTAAAAGGTATCAGTTTTTTATCAAAGACGAAAACTAGGTAAAATTATATTCGAAACTCGACTCAGATTCCAAAAACAGTCTAGCTTAAGCTAGATAGGCGCCTGCACACTAAATTACACTGTATTTAAAAGGACGTACAGCAGCGCAGGATCAGCAGCAGTACAGCAGTTGCGCATAAACATGTACGTGCATACCCAGTATTGTATCATACCATACCAGGTACGACAGGTAGGTACTGCGTTTGCGTACGTACAGCAGCTTGCTTTAGCTATCAGTGGTACGCAACAAGGTACCACAACAACCCAACAGTGGCTGTTAAAAACAGTTGTGCAAGCAGTTATGCTATTCGTGCGTGTGATCGAAGATACGTACGAGTATCCCTATAACCGCACAGCAGTGTCCACGGTAGCTCCATAGGAGCGCTCTTACCTCTTGGCATTAATTCTGACCTCCATACTTCACCACAAAGTTGCTCTACTGCTCTTTATATAATGGTGAAGATCACGCGAGTCTTCGTCTGGCGGTCGTTCAGACCGCCGGCGAAGCCTCCTCGTCTGGACCTACCCGCAGGATTAAATGCTTTTGGTTGTACAAGGCTTTCGTACAAAGTGGTCATAGTACGCAACCAGGTACAAATACAGCAGGGCAGTGGCTGTTAAAAATAGTTGTGCAAGCAGTTATACTGTGCCTGTCGGGTACTATTCACACATATGATACGAGTATCAGACTGCGTGTGACCGAAGATACGTACGAGTATCCCTACTACTTTACAGCAGTGTCCTCGATAACTCCGTGGGGGCACTCTGAACTCTTGTCATTAAGTCTGACCTCCATATTTCACCACAACGATGCTATACTGCTCTTAAAAAGATGTTGGGATCATGCGAGTCTGCCACTGGCGGCCGTTCAGGCCGCCGGCGAAGGGTCAAACGCATTTTGTTGAACCAGGAATACACCAAGTACAAGCACATATGGCGCAGGTCTTTCAGACAGGGCAGGCCGTGTGCACGGCTTGCCCGTATAAGATAAGCAAGCATGATCAGTAAGGGCTTACAGAATGGTAGCCTTCACTGCACACATTGCTCCACAGAGTCTCCACCCCTCCAGGGCCATCCCCTAGAGCCACCTGCATTTACTTCTGCAGGCATCCATACCAGGTCCATTCCAGCCTGCTCAATGGCAATACAGGTGTTGAATAAGTCACAACTAAACTCGCACCTGGAGAGATTACCAAACCCCGCGTCAGAAAAATGGACGCCGTTGGTGGAAACAGGAGGTAGTCGCGACTTCGATCGTTCGAGAGGTGTAGGTGCAGACTGTACTGCCTGTCGCTGACAACCAACGCAAACATCAAGACCTTATCCGACCCCTATCCCCGAAAACATCGGCCACAAAGTATTATATAAAATTTTATAAAGTCTAAAAATTGCAGGGGTACGCGCGGTGCCGAAGGCACCGCGCGGTACGGGATGGGACCGTTTTGCCCGCCGCAGGCGGAAATTTTTTTGGGTCTTCCCGAGGGGCGGTATGGGAAAATGTTCCCGTCTGTTTACCGCGGGACGGGAATGGGACGGGAAGGTGGGAAACCATTTGGTTGACGGGATTGGACGGGAAGACACGATTCTTTGGCGGTACGGGACGGGACGGGAACCGATTTTTGGCGGTACGGTACGGTACGGAAAACTGATCGGTGAACGGGTCGGGAATAGGTCGGGAATAAGTCGGGAATGGGTCGGGAATGGGTCGGAATGGGTCGGGAACCGGGTCGGGAATACGGTCGGGAAACGCAGTCGGGAATTGTTGGGAACACGGTCGGGAACACACGCTGGAGACAACGACTGAAAAGGGTATAATACAAAAGTCTTCTTCGAGTACGAGTATAACATTCGCGAGAACAGTGCCAATAGGAGCAGTAACCGGGGCTGATTGCTTTGGCGCTGCTTGAGGCGCCGAAGCAGATCCGCCGGGATCCTCCACCTCCACAACGTCCATGCTTGATGCCATGTTTTGTCTTTGGGCCGGGTGGTGGTGTGAGTGTTCTTGGTTTTATTCTCGACATAATAATTTCCCAGATGTACGACCGATTTATTATACGTACTATTATTTCAAATAGCGAGGTGTGAGTGGGGCCGATTGAATGGTTGATACAAATTTTAAGTTCGTGTTTAAATTTTGAATTATAACAAAAACGAGAGGAAAAATAAAGAAAAAAGAAAATATATATTCGCGCGTAGACGATTTGTTTTTATAGTTCGGAAATATATACGAGTAAAAATGCAGTATTCGCACTTGCATCCATCCATGGTCATGCGATGGGAAAACGAAAAAATCGGCGGTAAATGGAATGGGAATATCTGCCCCAATAGTGAAATGCGGGATGGGAGAAGCTGTGCCCCATGGTCGGGATGGGACGGGAATCACTGACATGACAGTGGGATGGGAATAGTCGGGACTGGGCGGACAGCGGGACGGGAATAGTCGGGAATGGGCAGACAGTGGGATGGGAAACAGTCGGGAACGGGAACACGGCCATTACCGCGGGACGGTAGAGCTCGGGAACAGAAACTGACGATGGTATCGGTCGGGAAATCGCGGTCGGGAACGAAAAATCTGACGGTTTCCCATTCCCGTACCGTACCGTTCCCGTCCCGACCACATTTTCCCGTCCCGACCTTTACCGCGCGTACCCCTGAAAATTTGCACAAACATAAATATTGGGGACAGTCGAAGGTCGTGGCACATGTTGGTTACAGCAGGGTCTGCGTATCGGCGTCGCGGAGTGCCCATTTTCTCCAGATGTGAGTTGACAGTGCTACACTTGCCCTGTGTAGGCTGAGAACTTTCGTATGTTCTGTACCCGTAAAAGTTGGAGGCTGTGTGTGTACGTGGCACGGGGGTACAGACTCACTCTCTGCCATCTTATATTTTGCAGAGTAATAAGGCTACAGTAGTAACCATCTGAGAACGGTACTTTTTTTTTGTGGGTTCTGCCGATGGCTGTACTGAAAGAACCAAGGCGACAATTCACACGCCGGTTGTGTCCAACAATGCCCTGAGTGAAAATGAAAATTCGCGTTCGTGTCGATTTTTATATTTTTCAGTTTTGCTTTAGTTATAGCCTTGAAAGGCTATTTTTGGTAAGGATTGCAAATGGCCAATTTTCAATATATTTAATTTCGGCTGGCTCAGGAAACCATATTATAGACCCGATATTGAAAATGTGTTCCCGGAGGGTTGTGGTGATTAGCTATACGATCATCATACAAGTTGTATTGTAGTACAATATCCATTTTTGATGGCGCTGAAATTTTTTTCGTTTTCGGTTTTTTTCCTTACTGTCAGTGAGGAAACGGTTTTTTTATAACACGTACCTGGTATGGGGTATACATGAGCCACTTTTCCTTCGAAATCCAGCAAGTTTTTGTGTTGTGACAGTGACCCTGGGCCTACACGCCAGATCTAGGTTCCAAGGAGTCTCTCGCTGTGTCGTGTTTCAATGAATATATAGTAATAGGTTAACTTTTTGTATCTGTTTGATCATTCCATCAAACCATATTTTATATTCCAAAAGTACCTACAATACGGTGTGGTTTCCATCACGCACACATCCATGTTTATATCTAGCTACCGGGTCAGTGCCCTTTACGCTCCTATCCCAATTCCCAGACCAAACTCGCGCCTGCCTGTGACAGCTCTGACTATCGTCTGGATAATAGTACTTCAAATGGACAGCGTTTTTCACCAATCTGCCTCCGTCGACGAAATTTTCAACATGGCGAGCGAGCGTACGTGTTGGCAAAGATCGATGCGAATCAATGAGGGGAGCGAGCTCTAAAACCTGCGAGCGATGTAAGAAATAAACAAGGCACGGAGCGAAAATACTCGCATTGCTGACTGGTGTACAGCCAGGTTGATAAGGAAGCCATTAGCAAAATAGAACTGTAAACGTCAAAGAAGAGAGCTGGTCTGAGGGCCCTTCTACGCTGGTATCTCGCGTACTCTAAGCGAGTTGTAACAAACTTGTGTAGTAAAAAACGGCAACGTTAATGTAACTGAAGCGCGGATCGTGGCGAACACGTAACAGTCACCCGTATCAACAAAACACCTGCTTGGGCTCTTTGGTGATGTATGCCGTCTTTCCTCAAAATCTTCGTAGATAGTTCTTGTTCGGACCCCCCTATATACTCAGCTATGCCGTGCCTAGCATCCGTATACGAGGGGTTACAAGAGCAGCACCTGTGCTTCAGTCGTATATGTGTGCGTTGGGTATATATGACGAGTGTTTGTGTGATTGCCGAACCTGCAAGGGCCGTTTGGAACGAGCCGAAAACAATTGTTCATCAATCAGTCGAGCTTTCGTTTTAGAATTTTTTACAAATCTCTAACAAGCACTCGTAATGGAATTTCTTAAGTTCAATAAAATTGACAACTAAGGATTACGGAAATATAAATATCCAATCTGAAGCATGGAAAAAACTTGCTATTACGGCGAGGCCAAATTTCCATAATGTTTCCCATTGCCCTAGACAAAATACCAAATACGTGTCGACATAAATAGCCCTCTTACATTCGCATTCTGCACGAGCGGCGTGTAGAGTGCTGTTAATACATACTATTTGATTCACACCTGACCCCATACATGGCCATAAGCCTGCTTTCCACTACCTTTATAATCACGACACTCAGCGAAGTCCCTTGTATATACAATAGACAGTAGTACCCAGAATATTATTTGAAGGGTCCTTTCGGTCGAGAAAGAAATATGTTACGTACTTGAGTGTTGTAAAAAAACATATTTCCGTACAGCAATACAAGTTCTGGTACAATAACACCATATCATCACTCATTACCAAACACGGCATAGCTGCCGTTCTTATGCTCAGAACTGCTCTTGACCAACGTATAGCTAGCTCGTAATGATCTCTGGGAGGCGTTGGGGCCCTTGGATGCGCAAAGGAGAGCAAGCATTGCTGTGTTGGCATCACGGAACAAAAATGCTTAGCAGCAAGAAACTTGTATGACCCCGGTCCTACTGTGCGTTATCGACACTCTTCTGTGGGAGATCGCCACAGCCGGCTGAACTAGATGCCCAAGTAGGTTCGCCTGCTAGTACTCGGCGTTTTTGTCGAACTTTTAAGCTAAAACCGTATAAGCAGCCCCAGATACCATCATTCTATAATTGGTCTATAGGTTCGTAACAGGTGAATGGGGAGTCCATGTCGAGTAAGAGGCGACTTTCGTGATGAAACACGCGTCGAATCGATCCGGCGCCCGAATCCAAACATTTTGTTTATATTCCACGGTTTTGAAAACGACCATTAAAGAGTAGGTGTGAGTAATAGAACTAACGTTTTCGGTATCGAGACGTGAAAGGTCCAAAATCTGCAACAAAAAGTAATGCAACTAAACAAAGTACGATTTCGTTAGATTGCAGTGCTCTTAAATGTTTAGGGCCCATCTTAACGAGGACAGCAAAAATTCAATTTGGAAAAAACAATCCTATTTGAACGTGATTTCGCAAAAAAAAAAGTGGTTTGCGTCCTATGGGGAATAGTGAATTGCTCGTTCAAATATTTATGAAATCGAAAAAACGCAGCATGCGTCACAGCGCCCAGGTGAAAAAAATCGACGAGAGGAGACGAGAGGGAAAGCATGCGTCGACGCGTGCGCGCCGCCGCCAGCATACTATTACTTTTGACCGCCCAGGCTAGGAAGCTATCGCTCTCAGGGTCTCCTGGGTGGGCGTAGGGATCCCTGGAACGCCACGGGCGAGACAGGGGCGGCGATTGTGTTATCGAAGTCTTGAGCGTATCATGCTGTTTTTGGGTCGATCGCTCGGTTTTTGATCGGGTTGGAGCATCGAGCTGGTTGAAAAGTTGGGATTGCGACCGCCATGATTGCTTTTGAGGCGCCACCGCCGGGGTACGCTGTGCTATTGTCTATAGGCGTGGGCGCGGCTGTTGTCCCGGTGGCCTCGGGTTGTGGTTCACGTGTTGACGCCTCCGTCGTGGTCATCGATGCCACCAATAAATTACCAGATTGTACCGGGGGCGTTTGCCCACCGTGGACATGCCGGTCCAAGTCGGGCCAACTCGATCTAGTCCACTATTGGTTTTTTCCATGGACTTCCGCGGAAGCTTCCATGCTTCCATCGCTTCCGTGGAAGCTTCCGTGGAAGCGATGGAAGCTTCCGTGGAAACTTCCGCGTGGAAGCGATGGAAGCTTCCGTGGAAACTTCCGCGCACTTCCACGAAAAAAAACAAAAGTGTGCCTTACCCGGCCAACTCCTCAATTTGATTTAAATAAAATTATTATAAATACGTCAGCTGTGAGTTCAATTTGATTTGAATTCTTTGGAAAAGAAGGTCCTGGGACCTTCTTGGTTTTTCCGTCCAATTCAAATTGATAAGACCCCAAGATCCTAATCTTTGATGCTGGTGCGTGTGTTGACCAATTAAAAGCGTATTTGAATTTTATTTTTTCCAAATTGGATATATTTTATACTCGTTAATACGGGCCCTTAGCCTGGAGGGTATTTTCGTGTGTCGTTGAATCTTGCAATCTAGTGTTGAGCGGGGAAGCGTAAGCCACAACAAACTTGTAGTCCGGCCTATACCAGGGCGAGGGCGGGGGTCATGGTCGCAGCGCTACTACTGTAGTCTCCGCTGTATCAAATATGTATTCATATAAACTCTTTCTGGAGACAGGTGATGCCGATGGCTGATGACAGCCTCAATTGCGACGACAATACGCTCTTGCGCCGACCTTTGCGTATACTGGTACGTACTTGTGATACAGTACAGGTATGAGTACACGTACCAGGTGTTTCCATATTAATACCTCGTAAGTAGAGGAAGAAGCCTTTCGCCACCAGACTTGGGCGATCGGCGACTGCATGCATACAGCCCACGACACTGCACTTGTACGCAAAATCGTGACCACCCACAATGTCCGACTCTGGTTATCCCAGCAAACAGCAGTACTCGCCTGCATGCAACCCTCACGTGCAGAAAACCTCACACAGACTACGACCGCGCAGCAGCAGCAGCAGCAGCAGGGAGCGCGGAGCGACGTGCGAGCGACCTGCTCCAAGACCTACCATGTGCACACATATGTTTGGTGGTGGCAAGTTTCGAAGAGATGGTGCACTCGCACTCAGCGTGGATAGGCCGTGTGTACGGTATGTCAGAAAACGACATTACCCTAAAGGGCCGTTCCAGTAGCCTTACTCTACAAAACAAAATACCAGGTATGTCAGAGGGTGACTCTGTTTCCCCAGTGCCACGTCCACTCACAGCCTCCAACTTTTACAGGTGCAGAACACATCTATAATCCAGCCGACACAGCACACAGTTAGCATCTTAACTCACATCTGGAATATAAGGGCACTTCCGCGCCAGACACGCAGACCCTGCTGGTAACCAACGTGGCCACGACCTCGACTGTCCCCAATATATATTTTTATGTGTTTCCTCTACGTATAGCTATTGCTCTATTTTCCCAAGTTTTATATAAGATGTTTTGCCCGATGTTTTCGGGGATAGGGGTCGGATAAGGTCTCTTGATGTTTAAGCTGGCACAGCGGCAGGCAGTACAGTCTGCACCCACACCTTCCGGACGACCGAAGTCGTGACTTTGTCTTATTCCCACCAGTGGTGTCCATTTTTCTTACGCGGGGTGGCATAATCTCTTCAGGTGCGAGCTTGGGTGTGACTTGTTAAAAAACCTGTATTGCCATTGAGCAGGCTGGACAGGACCGTGGATGCCTGTAGAAGTGAAAGCCGGTGGCTCAGGGGGAATGGAGTCGCGTGGAGCAATGTGTTCAGTGAAGATACCCATGGTGCTGTTAGCCCTTACTCATACGGCCTGCTAGGATAATGTCTACGGGCATGCCGCGCACACGGCCTAACCCATCTGAAAAGACCTGCACCATACGAGTGTGTACTTGGTTTATTCCTGGTACAACCAAATGCATTTGGGTGTGTGTTAGTCCGGACGACAGGGCTTCGCCGGCGGCCTGCACGGCCGCCAGACTCGCGCGATCCCTAATATTTTTATTAATAGAAGTATAACATCGTTGTGGTGAAATATGGAGGTCAGACTTCATTCAAAGAGTTAGTAGTGCTCCCACGGAGTTACCTATGGACACTGCTGTGTAGTAGTAGGGATACTCGTATGTACGTATCTCCGGTCACACGCACCCCATAATATAACTGTTTGCACAACTGTTTTTAACAGCCACTGTTTGTTGTTTCTGTGCCTGGTTGCGTACCACTGATGCGATCGTAGCAGAAGCTAGCTACTGTACGTACGCAAATGCACCACCTACCTGTCGTACCTGGTATGGTGTATTTTGTATAATACTGTGTATGCACGTACACATTTATGCGGAACTGCTGTACAGCTGCTGATCCTGTGCTGCTGTACGAGATTTTTATAACATTTGTAATTTGTGTGGAGGCGGCTATCTAGCTTAAGTTATACTGTTTGTCGAATCTGAGCCGAGTTTTTCGAAAATTATTTTTTAACTCTTTTTCAACTTTAATACAAAAAACATACCTTTACCATCTTCAAAGTATGGAATCAGCTGTCCAGCTCAGTTTTGAAGGAATTTCGTTTACGAGTGAGGTTATGTGCATTCATTTTTCATTGTATTCTGTCATGCTCTTCGGGGTTTTTCAAATAAATTTATGGGGGGATATTTATCTTGCAATTTGTGTAATATGTTTTACCTATTCATGCTCTTCGGGATTCTTGAAGTAAATTTAGGGTGGGATATTAATGTTACGATTCGTGTAATATGTTTGACCTTGAAACTCATGGCATTTATTCTGTAACTGAAGAAAGGTACTATCGCAACTGCGATAATGCCTTCCATACGAAAACAAACAACGGCAAACAGCGATACAAAACAGTCAAAATAAAACTATCCGTTTATGCTGTCGTGTCAAAGTATGTATATCCTTTAATCCCCTGCTTTCAACAGTGTTCTCACGTCTAATTCCATCGATTACTTGCGGCCCCTCCCCAAAACTTACACTTAGTCACAGCTCAACCAATAAATCGATCAGTCCCTTGTCATCAATCAATTCGATAGTTGGTCTGATACATGATATTTGGCTCCAACGTTTCAACTGGCACTCAAATAACCTGCCGCTAAACCAGGCATGAATTCAATGTTTCACCTAAGTTGTTTTATTTGGCTCAGCTCTTGGTCGCGTCATTGTTTAAGTTGTTTCATGCGCGTCCAGGGTCTAGGGCCTACTTCAGTAACATGATGTTAACATTTCCCGTACCGGTACGAATGAGCCACGTCCGTACAAATAAAGCTGTACATGATCAATACCAGGCATAGCTACAAGCTACAACCTATAACAATAATACTACACAGGCTAGGCGGCGGGGGGAGCGGGTCGGGGGGCAGCCCAGACCCGTGCCCTGCCAAGCTGGCGAACCCGTGTGCGTATGCCCGTTAAATGTTGTTTGAATTGACTCGCTAGGAAGTGGAGTAGGTCAGGCGGTCGTTTGTGTTTGTGATGAGAAGCACAATCAGTCGTCGTTGTCTCTAGGTGTATGGTCCATGGCCCATGCCATGGGTGACTCCGAGTCAAAAATCCACGATTTCATGATGTTCATCCGAACTGTAACACAAAATGAAACGTTACAACAAGTTATGCCGCTCAAAATCATACTACTCGACATCTTGACATACTCGTGCAAGCACACGAAATATCTTCCATTGATCGCGAATTGAGTGCATTACGTATTATATTTGGTAAGTTAGCCTGTGACCACGGGAATCGACCGTGTCAGGTGTTGGATTAGTACGGACAGATGGAGGTACTGGATAGAGTGACCGGCACGGTTTTTAATGTGAAGACAACAACAACAAGTGCAAAAAGACAACGTACTTGTCGCGAAACTTCTCAGTATTCACCTTGCGGCGGAGAGCGGGTTGGGGCGGACCGTTCCCCGCTCAACCGACAAACCCCGCGTGCAAGTCAAGGATTTCCTCTCGCTCTATGGATTACTGATTGACAAAAAAAAAAAAACAGATAGCTTAGTGCGTCAGACGTATTGTACTACTGCAGTAGCATTAGCAGTACAGAGAGGCACGCAGCAGTAGTTATTAATGTCCTTGTTCCTCAAGTACAAATCATTGTTGCAGGATGAAGGGGGTAGACTTTACCGACACACAGATGACACACACAGCAGAAGAAGTAGTAGCAGCAGTACACAGAGTCCACCATTCTACGATTGATTGCGAATTGAATGAGTGCTGCTATCACCAAACTCCACAAACACGCGGGGCGGTGTGGACCCGCCCAGCCGACATACCCCGTGCGTGAAACAAATATGGCCTCAATTCCTTGGATTTTGTTTAGATGACATCGCTTAGCGGCGTAGTGGGTCAGCCAAACTCGAAGGAGTGACACTGGGACCACAAACAGAGCAGCCCCTCTGCATTATATGCTATTTAAAAAACACGCAACATGCAAATAGTTTCTGTCGACACCCAGTTAAAGCTCTTTTCTTTGTTTCCGGCCGATCAGTTGAATGACGGCAGAACCTCTACTGCGCAAAGCACGTCCAATTTACGCCCATGCAGCTACCCTGCATGATACTAAGAGCCATGTGTCCTATGTAAACACCCCATTGATTGCAACTTCTGCTCTTGTTACTGTTCCGAGCGCCCACCTCAGGTGCCGTTTTGTGTATTTTCCCAAACAAAGGAATACGACCGACGTCTCCCATGCTTTCCCAAGAGTGCAACTCTTCGGTTATCCATTCCTGCTTGAAAATTCCGGTTACAAAAAATGAAAGTTGAAATCTGTTTTTTTGTTCGATGGAAACCAAGTGTATTTACGAAAAATAGACATCATGCTATTTTATGGTGCTAGAAATCAGGAAATTTAATGAAAATTGATTTTAAGTGACTTAGACCAAACTTTATGGCACCACTTTGTAGCTCGTTCATCGCCGTTTCAGCAAATTAATGCCAAATACAAATTGTGTACCTCTTCTATGGAGACCGAAGTAGGTCCACTATGCTCTCCAAACTTGAAAATCCAACAAAAAGGGGTGTCTCGCCACTATCTGACATGCGAGATATTGCCAGGAACAATACGCCACCATATGATTGTTTTTTTTTGTTGTTCCGCAAATATACACGATTACAAATGTCCTGGCACTATATACGACAACGATACCTTTAATGTGTACGTATGTCCTACACCGGGTACTGTTTACGAGCACGATACGTGCAATTGTTGGTTTAAATACCGGTACTACGTGCTACGACTGACCCACTTGGTACCGAGCAAGGCCAGCAAATATGCATACCGGCCTCGAAGGTACCCATGCGATCCGTAGTCTAGGGGGTGAACTGTTGCTTTCGGCGTCCTACCGACTTCGTACAAAAGCCTTTAAAATAAACCGTTTTTTGCCATCGGAGAGTGATCTATATTTTTGGTCGTCTGTTCCTATCACATCTGCCGACAAAAGTGTTTTCATCAAACGGGTCGGCACCCCCAACATTTCATCGACCGGTGTGTGAGAAATGTGACACTAGGGTGGGTTGGGATCCCCCAGCAAGCGGCGATTCATTCAGAGGGTATGACCCAATACTTGTGTAGTCAATCGATGTCAAACTTGAAAAGTGCTCATTTATTGCGATCAGGAAGGGGTGGGGTTTTGGGGTTGTCCGTTTTCTTCGAACCAGCGACCAATGGTTACGACTCGATGAATCAATTGTATCATGTGAATCTTCGATGTTGCAGTGGTTGTGCCGCTCGATGGTGCACACGATCCGTTCAAGTATCATAGCATCCACGAGGGATACCCGGAATTTCTCAGCCACCCTATGCCGCAATACAGGACGGCGCACACACACACGATAGCATCCACGATATATACCAGGTACCACGACTCGTACTGTCAGATCTATGTAGGTACGGGTACGACCAGCCCCCACGATAAAACTAAAGTATTAAGCAGCACACTATACGCTGCAGAACAACACGTTCTTTACCAACACACGATAGAAATTCGAGTGATACCATATAGCAGCGCTCGTACTTCCAGACATGTGCAGGTTCAAGTACGCAAGACGCCATTGCAGTTTGCCTTTGATCTGTCTTGTCCTTCTCGTGACAGGTTGTGGTTGCACGAGTATGCATATCTGATACGTTGAATAAGTTCGAAGGGCTCACCTTTGGCTGCATCGGCTGACTCAGCTGCGTTCAAAATGTGCTTATCTGATTTTCTGCGTGCTCGTATTTATGATCCGCCTATTGCTCTGTGCTGGTGCAGCAGGGCATCGGCGTAAAATTCACGGCTCTGAAAGTCGGCACGCTGAATGCAGCAGTGCCAATATACCTGGCTTCCTGTCACTCGAATAATGATACACCACACTAGGGGAGCAGCCAGAATACAGCCCTGGCCATCTAGTATTATCAGAATAACATACTCTTCAACGTTTCATCAAGAGTGGACTCTCCACATCCTTCGCATTCGTGCTATTTTGCACTTTATAGTCGACTCCGTGTGACCGTCTCCCCTGCACAAGGATGCGACTGCAAGATGCCACACCGGCCACTTCTCCGTCACCCGATCCTCTCTACATGCCTGCGCCCGCCAGCGCTCACGTCGGTAATGCTCGCGCTTGTGATCACGATACCAACCCAGTCTTCTTCCTCAAACTCTGGTTCTCTCCGAAAAACAAAATAGTTTCGTTTTCTGAGGTACTATACGTGGTCGAAACGAGACATGGACGGCGGTTATGTGCCCGAAGTGCGAAATATGTCGTAGATCTCGACCTTGCGTTCGTCTCCACAGTTTCCTCGTCGCGGCAGCCCCGGCGGGGCGGTAGACCCTTCAGAGGCACCGGAGCCCGGAGAGCACGCCCAGAAATAGTTCATGATGTTGCATCGAAACGCTGAGAGGGCGTAGAGAGCTCGCACAGTACGGAGATACCCGCATTAGATTCCAATGTCGAGCCCCCACACAAACGCGTGCTGCGCCAAGCGAGAGTATCGTCGTTGCCGTTCGCTACGGTCGAGGCGGACACGCGCGCCGGCAAAAGAAAAACGCGAGGAAGGCTTTACATGCGGGAGGGATCCGGAGATGAAGCAACGTGTAGGATCAATTTCACCACTAACATGGGTGTATAAATTAAAAAGAAGATACAATAAAGTGGTATGTCTAGATCGCACGTCTCGACCCCAGTTGCTGTTTTACAAATTGGGTAGAGAGTTTTTCTACATGAGGGTCGTATTATGGATCATATTGCTGCGCCACGAGGTATGGGCTGGCAGGAAATGGACATTGATAGGTGGTCACTGTTCGCAACAGATATACTGCTGCGTGGGCTGTCAGGCATGTGCCTGGTCGCCGATCGCTCTGCTCAAGTCGTCCAATGTCAAATGTTGTACGGGTGAAAAAAAACATATGGTTGTTGTTGTGGTTGTCCGTATAATTGTTTGACACATTTGAGACACCGAATAGGAGACCTTTGTATGGATATCAACGAAAGACGTCCCTATTGAGTTATATACGATGCCAAAATCTGTGCTTATTCTACGCCGAACGACCAGCGTGAGGTATGGTTATTGTCTAATGGTGTACTCGGTCTCGTTTTTGACGAAGTACATAATACATAAGTTGGTAGTTATCTCCTTGACCTTTCATCCGTGAATCCTGATAGTGTGACTGTGCGAGTGCAAAATATTGAACATCGCACAGCGCCAGCTGGGCGAGAGCAACGCACAGCCCCGCGATACAATCGTAGCCCCCAAGCCCATTACAACTAAAGTTGTGGTGCAGCATGGACTTGCCGCCATCACCTTGCAACAGCAGCAATTTCGACGGCGATGAGGGGTATCCCGCATTGACTCAATCGACACGTGTACATCATACGTATGAACTGGAAACAAATGGTCGACCTCCACATTTTCTGGACTGTTGTAAGAACGCAGGTGCAGCACACAGCAACAAAAATACCAACCAACACCACACGGCCCGGCGTACAGACCGTTGTACCAACGCCCACACCAACTAAACGTCGACTAGCGGGATGCAAGCCCTCACACGATGGCCACCAGCTCGGTGCACGCTGCACTGCGGCTAACACGATCATCGCGGGAGTGCTCTCTTGTCCAGCCTGCAGCCTAGCCTGAAAACAAATGCAGGTCAACATGGTTACCTCTGTCAGTGGCGCGCAAAGCCCGAGCTATGTGCCGTGCACCAATGTCACCTGTCTTCCGCACTATTATTTCACGAGCGTCGACTTTAATCTGTCAGCGACTCGAGGGCAAGGCTTGTTGTGCTACTGTTCTGTATTTTTACGTTCTCTAGGCTAAGGCACATGTCGAACACGCGAGCGAGGCAATCGTATTTTTCAGTTGTTCTAAAAACGCTTCTCCATCCTCGAATTCATGTATATAGTGATTTTCTTGTTGCTCTGTCAATTCCTGATACGTTTTCTGCGGATACTGCCTTTCTCTAATTTAAAGTTGTTTAAAGGTTTCTCGATTTCACTTTCTGACGCCGCTATCCCGACTTTGAGACATTGTGGGCAAAGTGAATCAAGAATTCTATCTAAAACTCAATGGCCTCAGTATTCCTTTTGCACACACTTAACCCGAAGGTGCTGGAGCCCTACGAAGACCGGATAATCAATTAATATCCTATTTTGGCCGGAAAGCATGACGCTTGCCCAAGTAAAAAACACGAGACGAAGAAGGCAAATGAAATTGAGTTAATGTACAAACCGAGTTGACATGGCCGCGGGTATCCACTAACCTACAGCATAAACTCTCCCCCGTCCCCACAACTCACCAATTCGATGCTGCTGACTACACCAGCTGCTGTATGAAGTGCTGCCTGCACCGTCCAAGCGCACCGTAGCTGTGGGTACGGATAGGGAATTACGTACACGGTAGTGATCAGTACTACAAAGTTCCCCTACGAGACGTGCTCAAGGGAGTTGCGCAAAAACGATTTGAAATCCTACAGTACATGGTATGATTACATATGAGTAATGTACCACAGTGCGACGTTGTGAAATGTCTGCGTTTTCGTTTAGGGGGTCGAAACTGACATGTTTGAACTAAGGGGGGGTCGAAACGAACTTAGTTTTTGTACAGGGGCGAAACGCCTTTGGTTTATTGTGGGAACAACAATTGACTACATTTCTGTGTGGATGGTCGCAATATACTTCATTCTTTTGTGAGGGGCGGTTTGTGTGTTTGTGCCGCGAATGACTTCTTCTGTGAGGGGGTGAATATTGACTTTAGTTCACTGTACGTATCGCAGTTTGCCTGTTTTTGGTGTGGGGTTCGAAACTGTCTTGGGTTTACGTGGTTTCGGGATAGAAATACACGAGGTTTTTGCTCTAGCAAACACAATACTCGATGTTCGTGTGTTGATATAAATCGAATGAGTTCAAGTGTGGGTACTTAGTTATTGAGTATGTGGTAGAAATCGACGTAGTTTTATCGTGGGAAATTGTCTTGGTTTCAAAATCGTGATCGCAATTGACTTGATTTAGGTGTAAGGTTCGAAGTATGTTTATTTCTGCGTCGTGGTCGAATTTGTCTTGTTTTTCTCGCCAGGGGTCGAGATTGCTTTGGTTTTCTTGCGAGGGGTCGAAACTTACTTGTTTGGTTTGCTTCCAGGGATACAGCATCCTCTTTGTGTGGGGGTTGAAAACAAGTGACTTGGTTTTGATGTGTAATTTCCAAAGGTGCAACGTGCACCGCTAACCCGTAACTCGCTTCTTGAGGGAAAATTTGACGAGTTCGATAGGTATGGCCCTTCATGATTGTTGGCCGCAGCGTTGCTTATTTGTTTGCGTCGTTGTATTTATGAATCCAGTGGTGTGTATATATGTAAAGTGTGCAGCGCATCACCCTGTCGACTGCGAATAGCCTGCGCTCTCGGCTACCTACTCAAATCGCACTCTTAACTTGCTTCTGCTGCTGCCAGTTGCAGCACATCACAGCAAAATAAGCTGCAAAGACGCCCAGGTGTACAGATTGCAGGGTCTGATAATTGCAGTATATCTAAAGTACAACAGTAGGGGCCCAAGGAAACACAGCGGAGACCAACACCCGAATGCGCGTGGTCTTGCGTTTTTTTCTACTGTCGGGCGGCAGGCGTGTATATACTGTATATATCGTTGTATTCAGCTGGTTTGGGAGCGCATTCTACGTGCTCGTCTGCTGTCTTCGGTGTCTGCTGTCTGAGTTACGTACACAGTACAGACACAAAATATTGAAACAAAATTAGGCATGCACTCGCCGAATATTGAACTCACTCCTTCGAATCCAAAATGGGGCATCGTGACTAATTCACCATATCACCAAAGCTCAATGCATCTATGTCGTTTTTTTTCCGAGGCGCGCGCACACACGCGTGACACATATTATGGACAGCCCAGCGGCAGGTGAGATAATGATGGTGAATCTTGATGACTGAGGACGGATATAAGCCCCCGATACAGCAACTACTGTTAGCCACAGCAGGAATCGGCGGGTATGCCGCACGTGCTTTGTTTGGCCCGCTCCTGCTTGTTGTGATCGGCGGGGTTGTAACGTATGTTGTAGTCGTTTCGTGCTATCCGATCGTTACCTTTCAGTCCAAAACCAGATTTCCTCTGCGACACTCAACGATAGCACAGAAATATGGACGCTTTATCACAGGCCGCAGGCTCCAATAAACACACCATACATTTCATAGTCATATCGATACAACGCGGGTCGACGGTTCACACACCCACCGTTTTACTTGCTGGTGCCTTATGGGCGGCAGCATTGTAACGTTGTCTTTTCTGCATACTTTTGTTGTCTACCCGTGGTTCACTGTAATCGCTGGGAGGTCTGCTCTTGATATCGTGACAGGGCGAAATGTAGGTTATTCTTTATGGGGGAATCCGTGAGACATAAAGCCTCATACAGAGCATGCGGCAAATCGTTGTAGCCACTCCCGGCGAAAACAACAAATGAAGACTTGGGCTCTTGGTATTGGAGCTAAATGCTCGGATCAAACCTTGACAAACGTGTCCGGCTAGGCTTGCCATGTCGACGTATCTACGTAGATTTCCGCAAGAACGTGCTCGTAGGAAGATACATGTTCTAAACAAGACGGACCCTTCAGAAACATATATATACATGCACGAGGGTATATTCCAATATGTGACTCAAATTTCATCCATATCCCGCGAACCACATGGTTGTCGAATAATTTCCAGGTGTTCCCCTCCGTTCATATATCCTCTTCATTCGAACCGTACTTCAGCGCCCCTTTAGCAAACAAATAGCGGTACAGTGTCCGATGGTTCGACGGTGTGGCAGGCATTCACTCTCCCCGCCGAGCTCCATCGGGATTTTGTGTGGACCATCTTAGTGCAACGCGTGGCTGCCAAAGTCGTTTAGTCGTATCATACCGTCGACAGACCTAAAAGCTGTAGGCGTGACAGTTCAGCCTGAACCCTTTACATCCTTGCTGTGCCACACTCGCTACATGATGTTGCTCAGGTATTCCAACCGGCGTGGCCAGTACCCCGTATCCGGCGATAATGGGGCGTTGTTCACGCGATGGCTGCATCAAGTGGGGGGGGTTGGCTGCGAAAGATAATATGAGGGCGTACTGCAAACAACACGCGGAGGACGGCATGGTGAGTACAAGAAGCAGACTGTGCGTTTTTGACTCCTGCAAGAAGAACCCGAATTTCAATGTTGAGGGCAGCAAGACGGCGGTGTACTGCAAGCAACATGCTGAGGACGGTATGGTGAACGTCCGCGACAAGCGTTGCCCACATGACTCCTGCATGAAGCGTCCGAGTTTCAATGTCGAGGGCAGTAAGACGGCGGTGTACTGCAAGCTACATGCTGAGGACGGCATGGTGAACGTCCGCGATAAGCGTTGCCCACATGACTCCTGCATGAAGCGTCCGAGTTTCAATGTCGAGGGCAGCAAGACAGCGGTGTACTGCAAGCTACATGCTGAGGACGGCATGGTGAACGTTCGCGACAAGCGTTGCTCATATGACACCTGCATTAGGCAACCAAGTTTCAATGTCGAGGGCAGCAACATAGCGGTGTACTGCAAGCTACATGCTGAGTACGGCATGGTAGATGTCGTCACCCGGCGCTGCTCACATGAGACCTGCACCAGAGCACCGACCTGGGGTGGAATAACTGGTGGTACGCCGACAGTATGTTCCGATCATAAAACCAAACGTTCGGTAGGCCAATTGATTAGTTTTCGTGTCGGGTGCCAAGTGGTAAACTGTAGGCGAACGTCACGGTGGGGATTAAGTGGAAAGCAGCCTACCCATTGTCACCAGCACGGCCCCTCCGAGGACGGCTTTGTTTGCGTGGGACGGACACCCGCCAGCAAGAGAGCTCGTCGTAACCTGTCGAACTGTTCCTTGGACTCCGCCCTTTTCGACGTAAAACCTGAGTGTACGTTTTGAAATGTTTCTGTGCGATCCGGAGAATTGGTGTCAGCAGTTATTTTCGACTAGATTCGTGGTAAAGATGGGCAGTAGTCCCGCCAGGTATATATGGGGCGTTTGTGTCGATTGCGCCAAATACGTTTGTCTTCGTGCCGGCTCCGGCTGTCTCAGTCTTTATATCCCAAGAGACAATATCTACGGTGTTTCAAGTCCGTTCCAACTCTAAGGAGGGAAGACAATCTTGGACAGAGGATCGTTACGGCGCCCTAGATTAGTTCCAGTTTGAAAGAGACATGAGCTGGCTGTATGCTGTTCTGTACATTTCCACAGCTAAAGCTAATCGAGATAATTCATGCGACACGAATGCATGAAATAAGTGGTCCGCCGCAAAGGATGTGCTTCATATGTTGCCAAGAACAGTGTGAGGGTTACTCTTTATTATTTTATTGTCTTGCGTCACACGCATTATATTTGACGGCGTAGTCGGTACTAAACATGACTTCGATAATTTTAGTTCCAACCCTAACTTGTGGATGACAACCGGATTAGGCGGTGACTACGTTGTGGTCCAGCGTTAAACAAGTAAAACTATTCGGTACATTTACGCAGGCGTCAAATCTTACCCGGCCTTTTTAATTTGGTCCATGTTTACGCGTGCATCGACCGTAGTTGGCATGTCTTTTGAGCGCCCATGGCAGCCAAAATGTCAAACAGGACAAATAGGGTGTTGATAGACGTCTTGTGACCCGTTATACGAAATATATGTCATTGTTGTTCGCAACCGTTCGTGACTGACGCGGCTACTCCACCTATTATTCCGGCAACCCCAGTTCAATCCAGTCATTATAGTATTGGTACCAAGGGTACTCTTTGGGCGCGTGCTACTAAGGTAGAGGTAGCACTTTTGGGCTGAATCATGTTCTGAACGATCGGCCTCCTTAACCCAAATTCGTCGGACTTTTATTTTTGTGACATAAAATATTTCAGAGTATACCTTCGGTCATGAGATCGCGCATCCGGCAGCACTTTTATTTTCCTTCAAAATCATTTTGTCGGTGAGTTATGACGCTCCTTAAGTGAGGAGCTCACAGAAAACATGGTGAACCTCTATCGTAGCATGCGTCTTTGGTCATAAGATTGCTCAGCTTGATACATATGTGAGACATATAGCCTCAGAAGCGAGCAGTCTCACATGTAAATTGATCCAGCCTCACCGTAGCGCGCATCTCGTTCAACTATAGTAATAACGCGCTTTCAAACGGCAAGGTGCCGTACGTTCAGCAGTGTAGCACTGAGCGTGAGCGTCCGCAAGACGGTACGCGTCTGGAAACAGGAGGCAGGTGACATGTCTTGGTCTCTTGGCAAGACCTGCGTCATCAAAATAAAATAATATAATCGTCCCGTGTGCAATAACTGGGGGTTGAATATACAGATGTACTTCACCTGCAACGCCATCGGTGCCGGCTGTGTCTTTTTTTTATTCTCCGGTCCTTGGACCGGAGACTCAGCAAGCATAATTCCAAAAGTGTTCCCGATTTTCAAGATAATAGGCGTGACAGAAAAGTGACCCCCTCTCATCATACCACGGGTACCCCCTTGTCCCCTCGACCCTCAAAGCCCGTTCTTGGCTTACAGCAGCGGCGTCGCGACAGTTTTTGCACGCCTCGACAGCCAAGCACACACCATGGGCCTCGGCGGAGTATCAGCAACAGAGGTGGGGTGTGCGCGACACGCCGAGGACAACAGCGCGAACAGAGCAGATCAGCACGCAAACACGCCGAGAACTGAGTGACCTTGAGGAGTTCCACATATGTTCTGAAAACTAAACATCAGGACTGGTGTTCGCTACAGGCGGGTTCTGCGGCACTCCGTGTTCGCTTCCTCCCACAAAGAACGTTTCATAAATGATATAGTTTCGACTTTTGATTTTCGTTGTTAACACAAAATAAAACGACGTTGAAAAGTAAGGTTGTAACGTAAAAGCTTGCGGGTTGGTTTTTGTCTGTATTTCCAACGTGTTTGTCGGTTCATATAATTGTTTTTTATCGCGTCGGTCAGTTTGGTGGGGGTAGCGCTGATAGTTCGAACTGATGATCAGAGAAAAGCTCACGGTGGGAAGAGCCGTCCATTGCCGGCAGGAACGTGACTGCTTTAGAAAAAAATATCAGCATGAACGGACGCGAACAACAGAGAAATGTCAGATAAGTACTAATACCACAACAGGATCCGAATCGCCCACACTAAACTGTACCCGACTTCGACATTCAGCTTCATTACAAACTTCACAACATTGTTGTGTTTACTATCTCCCGCGCTCTGAATAGTTCGTGCTTTGTTTACCGGAAAAGCTTACTACGTTGGAACACGGGCACCATCCACTCACTTGTTTATATTACTACCATTGAGTGTAGGAAGCCATCCCCGGAAAAAGTACGGTTTCTGAGGAAGGGGGGGGGGGTTGGCCACGAGCAATCCTCGCCCAGTGTCTAAGACCAACATGACAACCTAATTTGATACAAACACGTATTCGACACGTTTGTGTTGAAAACAAAGCAGGTTACTGCGGGGTTTCAACGGGATATACTATATCCTTACAGAATTCCAGTGAAACACATACCGCGGGGATGGCAGAAACAGAAGACCACAAATTAAGAATAAACGATGATCTGATCAACGGTTTCAGCGCATGGTACTAGTCTCAGCGGAAATATACGAATCCGATATTTATGCTTTGATGCCTTTACTGCGACGACCTACAGCTATCAAATAAACACGTCAACACCGGCGATGTCCGCGCACCCCCCCTAAACTGCAGACACCGTGGCGCAAAGGGCTTCTTATTTCAGTGCCGGAAACAATGAGGTGGCTATCACGAACTCTACGTCATACTGTCTGTGTGTGTTAGTTGCCATGGGGAAGGTCTGTTTGAAAACACATTTTCCCAAGAATATACTGAAGTATAATATTTGCAGAGTTTAAATATATCTCTCTCCCGCGTGTGTGCGTGTTTCAGGTGCACGTTGGTGCGGTGGCTTTATCCCCATTGTGAAGCGACCAAGGTAGTCGATCAGGGAGGTAGGGTAGTTTGGTACGTAGACGAAGTAGTGTTTCCGCCACCGGAAATAACAAACTAAGCATGTGTATTGGTAAAGAAATGCGGCTGGTCAGTGTCGGAACTGGAAGACTAGTGTATGTTTGGATTCTGGTATTGAGGGACCCATATGTAGCGTTCCATTTCTAGAAGCATGAACCGTGCAGGTCAGCATCCCCGCGTTGGAGCGCAAGCAAAGCAGTGGTTCCTGCTGCAAGCGTGGGTTGAGGTGAGGTAGTCGCTGAGGTTGGTCGGCCAAGCCGGATTTGAGTCCTTTTTATGCCGCCCCAGCTCCCATTTTTGGTTTTCGAAGGAGGCGAGGAGGGATCGAAAGTGCCGGGTTCCGGAATACTTGTTGTTCGTTACTGAGTTTTGCTTGAGTTAGATCGCAGGAGTCGAATGATTACCCCCATTCGGAGGCTTGGTCATCCGAGACAACTCTAGGCCATACTACAGGGGGGAGAGAAGAGAGCGAAAGACGTGGCATTGGTGACTAAGGGTAACTCAGGAAGAATTGCAGCAATCTTTTAATACAGGTATCAGCCCGAGGGGAATACTCTCTGTACGACTGTGCACACCACGGTAATTACGATGTAGTTTAAAATTCTCCAGTCTGTGACTGGAGTGGTCATTTGGAAATTCAAAACTCGTGACAGATTTCCCGTGAAAAAAGTGGTCGAGATAATCAAGTGAATAAGTGACCCTCATAGATCACACCCCCCCCCCTCTCCTTGTGTCGCCTCTCTCTAGGCGTCTTCAGCTGCATGCCGTAGCCGGCTCCTCTCGGCTTCGGCCCTGTGCCACCTCGCCATGAAATGGCCCGCCGCCTCAACGACCCCCCGATACCTCACCCCACTCTTCTTAGCTGCCCTCTGCAATGAGTAACGTCTCTGCTCCGAACAGTAAAGGGGAGCTTTCTGTGGAGCCCTCTGTTGCTCGAAAAACCCTGAGGTCATCTGCTAGACATTGGGCCCTGGGTTATTTTCTAGTCCGCTAGGTCCCGGGTTCGTCCCCGCGACGATCATCCCAAACATCACCCGCCGGGTCAGCCGCTCATTGGTCGTGCGCTGTACGGCCTCCGCAAAGAGGAGGCGTCGTTTGCGGATGGTTGTCTCAACGCTCACGCATTGTGCCTTCTTGAGAGCCTTGGCTGACGACATGATGAGATGGTCGATGCGTTGTCGGCGCTGGAAAACAATGATCCGTAAGAGGAAGTTGTGGTTTGCCGTTCGGAGCTCAGACAAAGTGCTCCTGGCCGAGGGTCCACGTCACACACCAGTACAGCAGTGTCTCCATCACCTCGGCCTTTAGCATGCGCACCTTTGCAGTGAACGGGGCATCCGCCATATCGTACAGCTCCCGCTTGAACCGATCAGCACCTCCAACACTCTGATTAACAACAATCTTCTTTTACGATAATAGAGTGAGACTGGAAACAAGCAACGCGGATGATACTTATTCGATTGTGATACTACTGTTGTAACACATTGGACAAAACTTGCTCGATAATGACGGCCCTTTCTCAACACCTTATTTTTTAGTAAGACCGGAGACTAGCAACGCGAATGTTACTCATTCGATTGCGATACTAACACAATGTATTAGACAGTTTCGGAAAACGTTTTTTTTTCCAGAATGAAAATATTTCCAGAATCAGAGGTAAAAATCGCGTTTCGTTCTGGTTTTGCTCCCAAATCCAGAACCAGAGGAGTTTTTTGGACTCTCGTTCTGGAAACTCAAGTTCCGGTTCAAAACCAGAATGAACAGGGAGCAAGATGTGCTATATCAGTGTTTTAGTGTAGAAAGGGCCCTGATGCGAATCACACACACACCCTCACACACACAGCGCTCCGACCAACAAACAAAACACACACCATTACCACAGCAGTAGCTAGCCACAGCAACAGCAGCAGCAGCGAGACACGCATGCAGCAGCGAACGGCCGCAAGCATGTGGGCCCCCTCCTCGAAGGCTCGAACCGGTGCTGGCATGCCACATGGGCAAAGGAGAGGAGAGCTGGGTGAGGGGGTGGTGCTGGGTGCTGGGGAGAGAGAGGCTCGCCGAGATGGCCAGCTACAACGACAAAGAGGCACAAGGGCCATCGAACCTGCGGGAATCGTACTTAGGTTGACGCAGTACTGAAAGCGTTACTCGCCGCGCACTGCTGCTGCTGCTGCTGCTGCTGCGTGCTTTGCTGCTCTGGCAGCCTCGGCACAAGCCTGCGGTTGGCAGGGTCGTCGATTTCGCGACCTAGCGTACGAGCAGTTGAAAATGTGAAATACCTGGTACCTGCCAAGCGAATTCGCACACACCCAGAGCTACAGCAGTATGTGGGAGTTGATTTTGACCACTGACACAGAGCCACTGCCTTCTTTTATGCTTGGCCCGACCTGAGATACGTAGGTCCTGGCCACACGCTGCTGCTGTTGTTGCTACCGCTGCGTGCTTTGTCGCACAGACAGTCTGGTTATATCTGTGTAGCTATAGCTGCCTGCCGCTGCTTGCTGCTGTTCGTTCGCTTGGCCAAATGCAAAAACAAAAAACACACAAAACAATTTTTTTTTAAACCTCTCTGCACGCGGCCGGTTTTTACACCAATCAGCACGAAACGTCATGTTGTCATTTCGCTCTGGAAAAAAAAAATCTTCCGGTGCTGGCAATGTTCATTCTGATTCTGGAAAATGAAAAACTATTGCCGAAACTGCCTATTATCAAATATTTTATTGTTTTTCCCGTCAACATATGTTGGGCCAGAACTCCTCGTCGTTTTTGCAGGCATTTTTGACCACGCTTACGTTGTGCGTGCCTCGCCTTCCACGTCAATACAACCAGTCTCTGAGGTGTTTGCGGCCCTTAAGTGCCGACTTAAAGTGTAAGTGAGCTCTTTGGATCGATTACTGAGCAGCCAAGCGGCATACCCCAAGTTGATGTACACGAGTTGACGGGTTAAGGGATTCCGACTGCCGTGATCATATTTTATCCACAGCCAAGTGGCACACTGAATATGAAGGCGTTCAGCCTCCTTTCTACCTCGAGTGTTATCCGTTGTGAGGTAGGAAGTGTGCGTTTGTCCCCTCTGAACCTATTACCGACGTCAGAAGTATTTAATGTCCAATGTATACCTTATCATCGAATGGAGTGAAAAACCCCGGTACACCGTTTGCTAGCTGGCGCAGTCGGTATTAGTCTATCGCCAACACGACCCACCATGTACGGGTCTATGTTCTGGAAACTAAACATCAGGACTGGTGTTCACTACAGGCGGGTTCTGCGGCACCCGTGTTTCGCTCCTCCCACCAAGAATGTCATAAATGATAATAGTTTCGACTTTTGTTTTCGTTGTTAAGCACAAAACAAAACGACGTTGAAAAGTAAGGTTGTAACGTAAAAGCTTCCGCTGGTTGCTATATTTTTTGGCTGTATTTCCGAACGTATTTGTCGGTTCATATAATTGTTTTTTATCGCGGTCGGTCAGTTTTGTGGGGGTAGCGCTGATATTCGAACTGAGATCAGAGAAAAGCTCACGGTGGGAAGAGCTCGTTCATTGCCGGCAGGAACGTGACTGCTTTGAGAAAAAATATCAGCATGAACGGACGGGATACAACAGCGAAATTCAGATAAACTAATACCACAACAGGATCGAATCGTCCACACTAAAAATATACCCGACCTTCGAACATTCAGCTTCAATTACCAAACTTCACAACCATTAGTGTGTGTTTACTATCCCCGCGCTCTGAAAGTTCGTTCTTTGTTTACCGGAATAAGCTTACTACGTTGGAACACGGGCACCATCCACTCATCTTGTTTTTACTACTACCATTGAGTGTAGGAGCCATCCCCGGAGAAAAGTACGGTTCCTGAGGGAGGGGGGGGGTGTTGGCCACGAACAATCCTCGCCCAGTGTCTAAGACCAACATGACAACCTAATTATGATACAAACACGTATTCCACGTTTGTGTGAAAACAAAGCCAAGGTTACTGCGGGGTTTCAACGGGATATACTTATATCCTTCAAGAATTCCAGTGAAACACATACCGCGGGGGTGGCAGAAACGAAGCCCAAATTAAAATAAAACGACTGATTGATCAAACTGTTTCAGCGCATGGTACTATCTCAGCGGAAAAAACGAATCCGATATTTTATGCTTGGATGCCTATACTGCGACCGACCTACAGCTACAAATAAACACATCAACACCGGCGATGTCCGCGCACCCCCCCTAAACTGCAGACACCGTGGCGCAAAGGGCTTCGTTATTTCAGTGCCGGGAAACAATGAGGTGGCTATCACGAACTCTACGTCATACTGTCTGTGTGTGTTAGTTCCCATGGGGAAGCGTCTGTTTGAAAACAATGTTTCCCTAAGAATATACTGAAGTATAATGTTTGCAGAGTTTAAATAATCTCTCTCCCGGTGTGTGCGATTTTAAGGTGAACGTTCCTCGGTGGCTTTATCCCCATTGTGAAGCGACCAAGCGTAGTCGATTAGTGAGAGTGTAGTTTGGTACGTACACGAAGTAATTGCCTCCGCTACAAGAAAAAAAACAAGCCAAGCAGTGTGTATTGGCCAAGAGAATGCGGGTGGTCGGGGACTGGGATGACAGTTGATGTTTTGATCGTGGTATTTGAGGGGCTCATAGGTAGTCATTCCTTTCCAGAAAGACAACAGGTGCAGGTCAGCATCCCCGCGTTGGGCGCAAGCAAAGACATGGTTCCTGCTGCAAGTGTGGGTAGAGGTAAGGTATTCGCTGGGTTGGTCGGCCAAGCCAAGGAGTTAAGCCCTTTTTATGCCGCCCTAGCGTCCTATTTTTGGTTCTGATGGGGCAATGAGAGATGGAAAGTAGCCGTTGTTCCAGAATACTTGTTGTCTCTCTAATGGGTTTTGATGAGTTAGATCACAGGAGTCAAATGGTACACCCCATTCGGAGGTTTGGTCATTGGAGACAACCCTATGCCGATACTACACGGGGGAGAGAAGAGAGCGAAAGACGGTGGCATTGGGTGATAAGGGTACTCAGAAGATTGCAGCAATCTTTAATACAGGTATCAGCCCGAGGGGAATACTCTCTTGTACGGCTCACACAACGGTAATTACGATGTAGTTTAAAAATTCTCCAGTCTGTGACTGGAGTGGTCATTTGGAAATTCAAAACTCGTGACAGATTTCCCGTGAAAAAAGTGGTCGAGATAATCGAGTGAATAAGTGACCCCCAAAAACATACCCCGGGTACCCCCTCGTCCGCCTGACCCTCAAAGCCCGTTCTTGGCGCACGGCAGCAGCGTCAAGTTAGTTTCTGCACGCCTCGACAGCCTAGCACAAACCATGCGCCTCTGCGGAGTATCAGCATCAGAGGTGGGGTGTGTGCGACACGCCGAGACCCTCAGAAATAAATCAGCGCTCAGGCAGACAAAACAGAAAATAAGTCCTGCCGACGACGCCAAAAAACACAAAAGTCAATAAGCAGTCCTAGAATAATCAGCGCTCAGGCAGACAACAAAAAATCAGCCCATGTTCACGATGAAGTTCCTGTGAAACCGAAAAGCGTTCTTAGCGAGGGATTTCGTCAAAAAGTCAGCGTGTTGGTTTTCCGACTTCACGTGCGTGATCTTAAATTCTCCCTGCTCAACAAGTTCTCGCAGGAAGTGGTGCCGGACATCTATGTGCTTCGAGTTCGAGTTGGTCACGTATCTGGATCGTGCCCTTGTTGTCCTCAAAAACCTGGATACACGGGTCTCCAAAATCAGGCAAAAGAAACCGCCATACGGACCGTAGGATAGGAGCCTCCTTAAAACCCTCTGCCATCGCAACGTATTCTGCTTCACTCGTGGAGAGTGTGGCGCTCTTTTGCGTCCTGGAAACCCATTGGATGGCCGCACCGCCGCACATTACGGCTCCACCTTATACCGACCGCCTCCTAGTGGCCTTGGGGGCATAGGCTGCGTCTGGGTAGACCATCAACTCTAAACCACTGCCCCTCTGGAAAGTAATGCCGTAGCTACTGATCAGCTTCAGATACTCCAAAATCCCCCTCGCGGCCAGCCAGTGCTTGAGTTTGGGTGCATGCATATATCTCGCGTATATATTACCGTCGTAGACACGAGAAAAGGGGGAGAAACATAGAGAAATAAATCAGCGCTCAGGCAGACAAAACAGAAAATAAGTCCTGCCGACGACGCCAAAAAACACAAAAGTCAATAAGCAGTCCTCAGAAATAAATCAGCGCTCAGGCAGACAACAAAAAACACACAAAACAAAATCAG
>MEHQ01000157.1:232806-343886 GCA_008828725.1 Saccharina japonica | reverse complement strand
GGTGTAGGGATATTTATGTAACGGTATTTGGGAGTTCCACAGAGGAAATATGCGTGTTTTTTAGTGGAACAATTGATGGTTTTGGCGATTCCCATCGCCTACTCTATGTTTCTCCCCCTTTTCTCGTGTCTACGACGGTAATATATACGCGAGATATATGCATGCACCCAAACTCAAGCACTGGCTGGCCGCGAGGGGGATTTTGGAGTATCTGAAGCTGATCAGTAGCTACGGCATTACTTTCCAGAGGGGCAGTGGTTTAGAGTTGATGGTCTACCCAGACGCAGCCTATGCCCCCAAGGCCACTAGGAGGCGGTCGGTATAAGGTGGAGCCGTAATGTGCGGCGGTGCGGCCATCCAATGGGTTTCCAGGACGCAAAAGAGCGCCACACTCTCCACGAGTGAAGCAGAATACGTTGCGATGGCAGAGGGTTTAAGGAGGCTCCTATCCTACGGTCCGTATGGCGGTTTCTTTTGCCTGATTTTGGAGACCCGTGTATCCAGGTTTTTGAGGACAACAAGGGCACGATCCAGATACGTGACCAACTCGAACTCGAAGCACATAGATGTCCGGCACCACTTCCTGCGAGAACTTGTTGAGCAGGGAGAATTTAAGATCACGCACGTGAAGTCGGAAAACCAACACGCTGACTTTTTGACGAAATCCCTCGCTAAGAACGCTTTTCGGTTTCACAGGAACTTCATCGTGAACATGGGCTGATTTTGTTTTGTGTGTTTTTTGTTGTCTGCCTGAGCGCTGATTTATTTCTGAGGACTGCTTATTGACTTTTGTGTTTTTTGGCGTCGTCGGCAGGACTTATTTTCTGTTTTGTCTGCCTGAGCGCTGATTTATTTCTGAGGACTGATTTTTGACTTTAGTGTTTTTTGGCGTCGTCGGCAGGACTTATTTCTTGTTTTGTCTGCCTGAGCGCTGATTTATTTCTGAGGATTGATTTTTGACCTTGTGTTTTTTTGGCGTCGTCGGCAAGACTTCTTTTGTTTGCCTGCCTGAGAGCTGATTTATTTCTGGATATTGATTTTTGATTTTTGTGTTATTGAACGTCGGCAGGACTGAGTTTTTTCTTTTGTTTTCCTGAGAGTTGATTTATTTCTGAGAGTTGATTTATTTCTGAGAGTTGATTTTTGTGTTGATTGGTTTCTGAGAATTGGTTTTTCTTCTGAGAGTTGATATCTCTGAGAGTTGATTTTTCCGAGAGTTGATTTTTCTGAGAATTGATTTTTCTTCTGAAAGTTGATATTTATAAGAGTTGATTTTTCCGGCAGTTGATCATTTTTCTGATAATTGATTTTTCTGAGAACTGTTAGAGGTTTAAGGTCCTGTTTTTGGATAATTTTCCGGTGTGATATGGTTAAATACCCGCTTCTTGATCTAGCCGATGACCTCAACGAAGGGAAGGCTAGGTAGTTTTTGGTTTTTATTTGAGTATGATATTCTTGTATTTTTCGGTGATCTTGACGTATCACCATGCATGGTATCCTGAGGTATTATGTATCATCCCATTCACGAAGCCGAGAGCAGGGAGGCTGTTCAGAGTGCTCACGTACTCGGTGTAGGGATATTTATGTAACGGTATTTGGGAGTTCCACAGAGGAAATATGCGTGTTTCTCTGTGGAACAATTGATGGTTTGGGCGATTCCCATCGCCTACTCTATGTTTCTCCCCCTTTTCTCGTGTCTACGACGGTAATATATATACGTCACGTGGAGCTTCTACTTCCTTCCCCGACCCAGAGTACCCCTCCAGGGGTCACATGAACAGTTCGCTTAAGAATTCATCAACGATTCAACACAAAAGCAAGTGTACTATTGCATTAGTTTGAATACCCGGAGCAATCCTGTGAGTAGCGGATGGAGGACACAACCGCCGACACGCCAGTTTGCTTGGCCCCAGGGCGGGTCGTGAGTCCAGCGTCGCGGCTTCCGGTATTAAGCCCACCTTCAAAGCAGTCAATCCCAGGACCGGAGGTATACAGAGACGCAGTGACCCGAACAAATCAATTCGTAGTAGTGAGTGGGGCTGTTCAAGCAATGGTAGCAACCACTACTGTTCCGCTTTCGGTAGCCGAGCCTGCTGTCCATCCTTAAGTTCCGAAACGGACTGCCCAATCCCCAGGGACCACCCTGACTGTCGACTACCCAGAGATAAAAACCCCGTCTGTTCGCCTGCCAGTTACAAAGTCAAATGCTGGGCAAGTAGAAGCGAGCCAAACTATCGATCTCCCAGTAGGGATACCGGCTGTGGAGTGACACGACGCGAACTGCGCTATCCCACCCCCAGTAACAAGTAGTGATGCCCAGTGCGCAGCAGAAACGGCTTTGGCGAGGCACTGGTGAGTATCTCGGCTGTTCATTGGCCAGCAGCGAGCCCGCCTATCCAGCCCTCGGAAGCTATGGTGGATGTACAGCAATCACACTTGTCCCATTGTGGAGGTTGCAGTAGAAAGGCCGATTGACCAGCCTGCAGCGGTGACCCGCGGTGTGAACTCCACAGAAACGAATAGCGTATTGGGCGAGTTGCGTGGAGAGTGGGGAGCGCGGCACGGTAGATTAAACTGTGGTTGATTGCGAGTTGGTGGGGGGGGGGGGGGGGCATTGTGTGCCTGCCTCCAAAGCAAAAGGTGGATCCTGGGAGGGGTTGATATGGATGTATCGATGCCGCTGCGCTAATTGTTTTTTGTTCGGTTGTTGTCGCAGAGGGATCATTCGTGTTTAGGTGAAATTCATTTTTGGACGCTGGGAGGGGGTTCGGTAGTTGTTTTATTGTCACTTCATGTCACCACGACGTAGGCGTTACTGGTCTTTTGGTGTCCCAATGCAGTCGGCGTTGTGGTGCTGTCGTTGAGTGGTGGTCGTTAGGGAATAGGGGGGGGGGGGGGCTACGGGCGGGGATGCGCACCATGTTATATTCACAAACACCGACGCTATTTGAGCCATGAACGCATGTCTCGGTAAAGGTGCACCATTGTTTATCTGGGGGTGATCACGTGAGGAGCTCCATACTGATACTAAGTCAAAACATCATTTTAAATCGAAACCAGATACGCGATGAACAATCCCATTGATGAACGAAAAATAGTGCCGAATGGACATCAAACTCCGACGATGTTCGAGTCTCAACAAGGTGGCCTGGACTGCCCTTTCAATGTCCGGTCGCGGTTGGCGCTTGCGTAGTTGCGAATACGTAAGGGGTGGTCGTAGGGGGCGGAGGGGGGCAGAGGTACTGTCTTGATGCATTTCAGACGTCACCTATACTCCATTGCAACTTTTTCCTATTGAGTGGGGATGGCGTAGTTTCGTCACACGTAGATGCCATGTCTTGCACTCTTCTGTTGCCGTCCGTGGTTGAGTTTTGGCAGCAGATGGGAGGGGGCGGAGGGTTAAGTGTTTTCCCACAATTTCACAACAATAAAAATGGATTTGCGTCGTTTGTGCGTCGTTAACTTGAGTTTTGGTCACGGCTGGTGGGAAGTAGCTAGTGGGAAGGGGAGGGCGTATTCTGTGTTCGCACCAAAGGCGCATCTTTGCTTAGCTATTTTATCTATTTTGCTCTGTTGTGGTAGGCGGCGCATGCATCGTGGCGAAACGGGGGGGTGGGCGGGAGGCGCTAGCAGTTGTGATGCCCCAAACTTCATCGTCACGGGTTGGTGCCTTGAAGCGTGCTTGCCGTTGTTTTGTTTAACGCGCTGAAGGACAGAAAGCGCCTGCTATGAAGCGTTGTCGTATTGTTTTACTTGATTCCTACATGCCGAATCGTGGGACTGCGTTTGACGTGGTTGTTGCGGTCGGCGTTTTCGTAGAGTTTGTTACGTAAACAGTGGTCGTTTGGTGGCGGTGAAACGTGGCAGATCTTGTTGTAAGTTGACCTTCATGCAGTTGGTTGAACTGATGCTATCATCTGTTGCTGCCGTGGGTTTCTCGTTGTATCCGGACACATTATTCGTGAAGGCTGATACGACATGCGTTTTACCGTACATTGGTGTGTTCTCGCGTTCCGGGGTGAGCTCTACTACGACAGGACGGTGCCAACATTAGTAAAGTCTATGCCGTTGACGGACTGCCGTGTTGTCCTCTTGTTGCTGTCCGAGCTTGTGTGGCGGCGGCGGAAGAGGTGTCCTTAGGTTGTGGGTGAACCCACTAGGATTAAGCGGCTTTAGCCACTTTGGGAGGTATCTGATTCCGCAGGGTTAAGCATATAGGGCGCCTGGTAGACCGCAACACGGTTGGCGTTAACATCACGCTCTAGAAGAATTGCGCGATATTCTTCTAGTGACGCGGGAGGGGGCGGGCAGGGAAGGGGCTGTACGGTCCAGGGCGTTATACGTTAGCAACCTCAATCGATGTCCCTGTGTCTCCTACGGGCGAGTGTTGCCATACGCAAGGATTTGGAAGTGTACGTTTTGGGCTGTGACAATGATATGCAGGTGTATATTCATAGTAATGCAGGGCTAAGAAGATTGTGCGGTAAGTCTGTTTCTTCATTGCTTACTATTGCCCTCCAACATGTGTGTTATCTATCGATGCGTACTTCTACGAAACGCTAACAGCCATTTATAATTCTCGTATGTGTCGATTTTGTATGTCGCATCCATATCTATTCACTTGAGCAACACAGGACCACTTTGAGGCAATATCAACAACAATCAATGGCGTGACAATATTATGTTTAATGTAAAACCACTGTATCATGTACGTAGACTGCCTGCTGAGCTTGAAACGAAAATTTAGTACAACTTGAACGTCGACTAAAAACGTTTAATGTGAAGCGTTTGATAAACAACAGACATTTTCCCATGTGTTATACATCGGCTTCATTATGGAGAGTCTACCGTAGATATAGTGCTTACCAGCACAGCTCCTATATTGCATTACTCGAAGAATACTTTCATAGAAGGTTGTCATCCACGGCTAACTAGTAAACCGGCTTCGGGGTCTTTCAAATATGCTAGTTGTGTGCGTCTTTCTGCGAGCTAGCTGCTTCTTCCTTAGGTCTGGTGTATGAACAAGTCCATATACGTACAACGTTATAAATTGTAGCTTCTGAAAAGAAACGTAAATGAACGCAGCAATGCAAGAAAAACTAGTTGGGGGATTCAAATAAGCTTAGAGAAGGCTTGTTTCGATGCTGCAACGGGAATCACTGCTTCTCACTCCTCCTTACGTAGAAACCTCTGGTTCGATTCATTCCGTGGAAGAAGAGAGATACCTCTTTTCCAGCGAGTTTCCATCTGTTTCCGTGGAAGGCAGGAAATTACGTAAATATGTATGGAGTACGTGGAAGCGCATGGAAGCGAGTGGAAGGAATGCTACATGTGAAGCAGTTGAGGTAAGCGGAAATAGATGGAGCCCCATAGAAGATCGTGGAAGCCCGCGGAAGTATCGTGGAAGCCCGCGGAAGTAAAACAATCTCCTTGAACACTTCCATAGGATGCTTATGGAAGCGTCGACGAAAGTTTCCGCATGAAGCTTTCGTGGAAGCTTCCATTCCCACAAAAGCCGCCGTGGAAACTTCCGTGGGAGCTTCCTTGGAAGCATCCGTGTACTTCCGCGGGAGCAGCTTCCATGGAAGCTTCCATATAAGCAATGGAAGCAGTGGAAGCTTCCATAGAAAAAGTGGAAGCTTCCACGGACAGCCTCTAGGGCGTGGAAGTAAATTATAATGAATGGAAGTTAACGAAAGTCAATGGAAGTAAATACTGGTCCGCGGAAGCCTCCATGGAAGCTTCCACTTGGTGCTTCCACGGAAAATTCCACTAGTAACTTCCACGGAAACTTCCAGCTTCCATGGAGGTAGAATTTTCCATGAAAGCTTCCACCACTTCCATGAAAGTCGTGGAAGCTTCCACCGCTTCCAAGGAAGCATCATTGACTGCCATGGAAACTTCCATCAAGTTATGGAAGCTTCCATGGAATTCGTGGAAACTTCCATGGAAGTGGTGGAAGCTTCCATGGAAGTCGTGGAAGCTTCCATGGAAGTTTCCATCTACTTCCACGAAAAAACAAATAATGTACATGACCCGCATTGGAACGGAATAAGATTAGCGCGATTATTCGCTGCTGATTGGTGATGAGGTATGATCAAGCTGAATATATTCCAAGTGTCCCGCCCTGTCCGTGAATTTGCAAGGCGGAAGCGTATCTGTCAAAACAGTAATCCTTTTTCAGCAGGACCGAACGGTTTACAGTCGACGAGAGTAACAGCAGGGTGTTGGTGCTAGAAGTGCTGCAACAATTTGCTACATTTGCTGGGAGGCCCACGAAAGTATGGGGCAAAATTAGATGACATGGTAGCACGTCATGGAGCACTTGCAGACGCCACAGGTCTCGCCTGCGGTACGATCCACGACATATGGCCATGGCCTCTACAGGAAGCCGACAAGGGATATATTTGCGCGGCGAATGAGACTGTGGCGAAAGATATCCGGCGAAAATAATGGATCGATGTTCACTGAAGCACCAGGATACCTCGTCGAGGCGTGACGGCGACAGCATAACATCTACTGTAGATTTTTCCCGAAGGTGGCCTGTGGACGGCTAGCACTGCTTGGTATGACATACATCGGGCGCTCTAATTGCGTGTTTAGCGATCCCCTGTACCATGAGCACTCGCTCCCTGCGTGACGGTACCCGTGTCCCAGGGTCCAGCTACACAGTCCCGAGGCAAGTTCCTTGCTGTTGCGGCCTGTTCCAGGGTTAGGTGCTAAGGAAGTCGATTGCACAAAAACCGCATAAACAACATGGAAATGAACGAACAAAAGCGAATAATCTTGTCGCGTTCCAGTCAGTCCAATCGGGCGAATACGTCATTGCCCTGGGGCTTTATCGTACTGGGTTTGCCCTCAGAAGGCATGAAACACGTTTTTTTTACGTAGATGTAGATGTTGCGAAATATCAAGCACCCTCTGGAGGGTGAATACCCTACTACTCTGGCGTGGAATATATATTTTCTACACCCCAGAGGCTTCGCGACTTCCCCCCCCTCTCCCCTCTAGCATCTAACAGGAGGCAGCCTCTGGAGGACGAAACCTGTTTACTCTGCTGAGGCTGCGTAGTGTCCTCTCCTCTGGAGGCTCCCTGACGGAACCGCACCCGCTGGAGCCCAACCTTCGTCCCATTCAGGGGGTGTGTTTTTTTCGTCTGCCCTCCTGAGGAGTCACGGTTACCCACTCTAGACCCTCGCGGGTGGACGTCTCTGGAGGACGACATATTTTCCGTATCGTCGAGAAGCTTCGTAGCGTCCCTTCCGCCGGAGGCTCACTGATTGAATAGAACCCTCTGGAGCCCAGATTTTGTCCCATGCAGGGGGTGAATTGTTTTCACCGCCCCTCCGATAGCTTCAGAGAAGGGACCCTCTGGAGTGTATTTTCGGGAGCAGATTGACCGCGTGTGTACCCTCCACCTACCCAACGACCCACGCAGCCGCTGACCTGCCCACCCAACAACCAACCCACCGATCATGCAGTTTTATGTCATGACGTCAGTACATACAGTAGAATAACATGTATCTGGTGAGTGAGAAGCAGTTTGCTAGTGCTACTGTATGGCTCTGGGGGTGTTCTGTTATATTTCAACTCCCAGCCATGTCGGAGAGAGACCCAGCCTTCCCAGGGGGTTGAATAGCGACGCCCTCTGCTTGCTGGGTGGAGGTCCGGTGGCCGTTGTTTCGCCGGGGTGACCGAGGGCTGATTTACGGTGATTGCGTGTCTCCGGCGTGCGGGTCGGGGGCGCCCTTAGGAAACGAGGTAGGGCAGGTTCCCTGTGGGCCATTTTAAAACCACCATAGTCGTGAAAATTAAATACATCATCACCATCACCACACACGCGTATTGAGGTCGGCTGGCTCCCTTCCCTCCCAACCCTTCTCAGTGTTATGCATGTTTTCGTTCGACACCCACGTACCTTCGGTCAACATTTTTTACCAGGATTATTTTCCCAGGGAGAGTACAGTAGTGTAGGCGTAGAACTGGTCAAGGTAAATCAAGGAATGATACTGGCATCGGCCATCTATCTGTAGTACTTGATGTATGCTGACTTCCGCACTCGGTCGCACGTAATCAGTGGCAGCGTATGGTCTATAGTATCCGAGGACACGCGGCACATACGTACGACATGACAGGAGTAGGATTGGGAGTCGTATGTTGTTGCTGTCACATATTGAGTAAAACAGACCCTTCACCCACACGTTACTCGCACGAGTATGCGTTGATGTTCGGCGCGCTCGAGGGGGGCTACGGCTACTCGGCGTCATAGGAGAAGGCTTCGGTAGGTGCGTTGGCAAAAGTGTCCTCACCGGACACAGGGCGCCTTTTTGTAAGTCATGAACCCCGTACGTAGACATACTAGAACATTGGTTTATAATATTGTTATTGCACGGGCAAGGAACAGGTTGTCGTGCCTAATTCCACAAGTTTGTGTGCTGCGGACCGAGCAATCGTGCTGGTGAAAAAACGTAGACCTATGGTAATGGGAAAGCGATGTTCGAAAGTTATATTTGAAATATTTCCCTGTATTTTTCAGGCTGAAGATCCGCTCGTACTGCCGCTGTGGCAACAAAGGGAAAAAAAATATGATTACTAGGGATGTACACCAACTCATACTCACGGGTTGATCATTAATGTTTTTGATGACCATTTTTAATCACGTGATGTGATTAAGTCTTGTTAATTGTTGATTAATTGATTAGCTTTTAATCAAAAGGGACTTTTTGTGATGTAATCCTAAAATATGTATTCGTCCGGCGCACATTGCCACACAAGTTACCTAATCATGTTGATTACAGATATTAATCATGATCAGTTGATTATGTTTTAATCAAAAAATGGATTTTTGTGATGTAACCGTGGAAACTATCAATAAGCAACCGATAATCATGATTATGAATAACATCATCGTGTAGTTGATTGTGCTGGTATTAACCAACTAATCATGATTAAATCAAACCAATTTGTACAAATTAAACAACAATAAAATCAACCCTGAAAACGAGTTGATGTACATCCCTACCTATTACCTTCTACCCCCCCCCTCCCTGGCTATCTGTGATATAGGGGGGCTGTCACAGCAAAGCTAGTTGTAGGGATCGATGAAAAGCACGATGGACAGGTTCTTCTTTTCAGCTAGTGTCCGCTGGTGTGCATAAACTTGGGGTGTGAAAATAATAGTTGAGAAATGGAATCACTTGTTTTTTGGGTGGACGGCCCGGACCGGGTGATCCAAAAACAATACTACGTGTAATCAAAGTGATCCGCACGCACAATAAACAAACATACGTATGCACCTGGGAAATCTGTAATAATCATAGTTGGAATATGAAATCACTTGCTTTTTGGGTGGATAGCCCGGGCCGACATATCCGACATTAATCAGAGTGGACCGACATTAATCAGCGTTGGACGAGTGGCCCGATACCAAGATTTGCTTCAAAAATTTAGAGCAGGTGAGATTTTGCGTTTTTGTATGCGACATGCTGAGTATTGAAGGGGGGATACAAGCTATCCGAGGATCACCGCCGCTACGAGTTCCCTCAACCGCTCACCACAGGTAGATACTGTCTCCGCGGCACGATCACGTAGCCCATGTGCGTTCTGCAAACACGATCATGCACTGAGGCAAAAGGCCTCACGCGTACAGGGAAAACTGCGGAGGGTTACGAGTACTGTAGCTGGTGTTCTGTACAAACATGATTAGACGCGTTGAACGCAAGTCTCGTCTTTATCTACTTACAATGATCTCAGTCGTTATAGTTTGTTCAGTTTTGTTGTGCGTTTTGCGGGTTTTGTGTCGTGAGTTTTATCTGCTGATACCTACAGCAGATACTGGATCAAAATACTTTACAAGACCTGGACCACAAAGTAGTTGCTGCTCGTTACTGTTTTTGACCTGCATGACAGCCTTGGGGCCGTTTTCGTTTGGGCCGTGTGCAATAGCCACTGCCCTGTTATATTTCAGATTTGAGACGCCGGACAACGGAAGTAGCCATAAAGACACACTCAAGTATGGTTCAGCTACATGCTGAGAACATTTTGAAGAGCAAAGGGTTCGAAACCTGCAAAACCGCATATGGCTAGCTCTTGCCCCTTTCGAACTGATGACCAATATGCAACACACACGCTGACTTGAAGCAGAGTCGCCCGGAAGGGCGTCGATTCTGACTTCGCTGCCCTCATAGCGATGTGAACAGTACCACCTCAGCCCTGCAAAACGTCGTCGGGATCTCAACAGCTACACAGCCAGCCCCAATACAGAGACATGTGCGTTTTGCGAAAACTTGAAATACAACGCTATATATACCTGGGACGACTATTTAACAGGTATAGGATGTACGTTTGATACACTTCCTCAAGGCCCACCATATATTACCGAACTAGAAATATACTCATGTTCCGGATCATTCAGACACCTTTCAAAACATACACTCCGCTTTAACAGATAACTCAGGGGGGCTTACGGCACAGTCCGAGAGGCTACGACGAGCTCTCTTGCAGGCAGGTGTTTGTACAGTGCAGACGAGGCCGTCCTGAGAGGGGCCGTGCTCTGGGCAATGTGTAGGTTCCTTGCCCTTGAGTCCCCACCGCGTCTTTCGCCCACAACTTGCCATTTGGCATCTTGCCTCAAAACTGATCACTTGACCGGTCGATATGTCGCTCTTATGGTGGGAACACACTGTGGCCGTACCGTGAGACAGTGTGCCCCAACTAGGCGCCCTGGTGCAGCATTCATGTGAGCAACGCCGAGTACGAACGTCCACCATGCCGTCCTCCGCATGTTGCTTACAGTAAACCGCCGTCTTGCTTCCCTCTACATTGTACGACGGGTACTTCATGGAGGTATTGTGCGAGCAACGCCTGCTGCCAACATCCATCATGCAGCTATCAGCATGTTGCTTGCAGTACACCGGCGTCTTGCTGTCCTCGAAGTTGTAACTTAGCCACTTTACGCATTTGCCATGTACGCAACGCCTGCTCCACACATCCACCATGCCATCCTCCGCATGTTGCTTACAGTACGCCGCCACCTTGCTACCCTTCACATTGAAACTCGGTTGTGTCATGCAACTGCTTTGTGAGCAACGTCGGGTACGCACATTCACCATACCGTCCTCCGCATGTTGCTTACAGTACACCGACTTCTTCTTACCCATGACATTGAAACTCGGGACCGTCATGCAGGTTTTGTGCGAGCAGCGCTTGCTGCAAACATCCACCATGCCGCCGTCAGCATGTTGCTTGCAATACACCGGCGTCTTGCTTCCCTCGACATTGAAACTCGGCAACCTCACGTAGAGGCCATCTGAGCAACGCTTTCTGCAAACATCCACCATGCCGCCCTCAGCATGTTTCTTGCAGGAGATCCCCGTCTTGCTGCCCTCCACATTGAAACTCGGTTGTGTCATGCAACTCTGTTGTGAGCAACGTCGGGTACGCACGTCCACCATGCCGTCCTCCGCATGTTGCTTGCAGTAAATCGTCGTCTTGCTTCCCTCGACATTGAAACTGGGCTTCTTGAGACAGGATTTAAGTCCGCAACGCTTGCTGCAAACGTCCACCATGCCGTCCTCCGCATGTTGCTTGCAGTAAATCGCCGCCTTGCTTCTCTCGACATTGAAACTAGGCTTCTTGATGCAGGTTTCATGCCGGCAGCGCTTGCTGCAAACGTCCACCATGCCATCCTCGGCATGTTTCTTGCAGTAAACCGGCGTCTTGCTGCCCTCGACGTTGAAACTAGGCGTCGTCGTGCAGGTGGCATGTAAGCAACGCCTGCTCTTGGTATTCACCATGCCGTCCTCTGCATGTTGCTTGCAGTAAACCGCCGTCTTGCTGCCCTTGACGTTGAAACTGAGGTTTTTTGTGCAGGTTTTATGTGAGCAACGCTTGCTGCAAACGTCTACTATGCCGTCCTCTGCATGTTGCTTGCAGTAAACCGCCGTCTTGCTGTCCTCGACGTTAAAACTGGGCTTCTTCGTGCAGGTTTTATGTGAGCATCGCTTGCTGCAAACGTCTACCATGCCGTTATCAGCGTGTTGCTTGCAGTATACCGGCGTCTTGCTGCCCTCGAAATTGAAACTCGACCACTTCTTGCAGGCAAACGTCTACCATGCCGTTATCCGCATGTTGCTTGCAGTATACAGGCGTCTTGCTGCCCTCGAAATTGAAACTCGACCACTTCTTGCAGGCATTATGTAGGCAACGTTTCATTTCTCCAAACACGGTGAAGGCGACTGTAGTGAAAATATCGACGCACACCAGGGGAAGGGGTTACGCAACAACGAGAGTTAATATTTCGGGTGAGCTGTGACGCCAACTGTTCGTGGACGTCTAGGCTGAAAACGATAGTTTAGATGATTTATCTGCCACCCGCTGCACTACAACGGCCAGACAATAGTATTGACCCAATTCAGCGGGAAGAGCCATTGCCTGTCACAGGCCTGAATCCTGGGACACTGCAACGCCTTCCGCGTGCTGAGGGCACGTCTAGGAACGATTATACTCATTAACTTGCCAGGTTGCAGGGAATAATATCATGTTTTCACGATAATCCTATAGGCCAAAGCACTAGTGACCCCACCGACTGTGTTACGCTTGTAAGTACTAATATACCGCGAAGTGGTTGACGAAAAACAAGTATTTGATACGCATAGTTAGCTGCTGGCTGGCAATGTTGCCTTACGACACCATCCACCAAAACGATTTGCAATTTGTACATAGCCCCTTTCGGTTCCATTTAGTTGGAACGAGTAGCGATCACCACAACCAATGCTAGGTATTGCAACAAACTAAGCAATTTAAGCGCAGAGTCATCACATACTTGCGAAAGGAAGTGTGGTGGAAATTCCTGACATTTTCGGTCGCTGATGGAATGCACGTATCGTGCAAACGCCCTTTATTCGTTCACAGTTTGGTTGTACTGTTGAAGGCGTGGCGACAATGGCACTTGTCTGCTTTGCTGCTTCTACTATTTATCCTGCTGTTTGTTGATCTGCTGTCTATCCGCCTCTATACTGCCATCGTAGCCGTAGCGCCATACTGGCACCGTTGATTATATGTACTAACTTTTGGACTTGGGATATCGCTATTAAATAAGCCGATTTAACCACTTTCGCTTTTGCTGGCGTCGTGGCACGCATTAACGGCAAGGAGCCGGAAACGCAGTACCTGTGATAATATTATTTGTAGCCCGTACTAAGGGAAAGCCGGACTGGCTCTATATTAGAGCGCGGTCAAATGTGTATCGCAAACACCATGGCGAATGTGGATGCCAGTCGACTGTCAACACACAAAACCACGTGCGTCCTCAAGGCAAGTCATGTATTGGAAATTCGAAAAGTAAGCAATGAGTCGTACGTCGAGCCTCACAATATAGATATACAGAGTAAGCAGTGTATTTCATGTACTGCTGCAACTCCACCCGTCGCCTGGAACCTTACTGTACTAATTGTTACAGACACTGATATATGACAAGAGCCGGATAAATGTTCTGGTGTCAGAACCAAATCTTGGGCCATTCCATCATCTATTGACATAGGAGAGCTTTCGTAGATTTATCCTACCTGTACGGCAACTGTGAGGTTGAAGTCCCGTCTTGTTCAGGCAATTGATCCGACGTGTTCACCATTGTGCTGCATTACAGCGCCTTGCTGTTGCCGCGGATGAACGTTTAGGTTTGGCCGGGATACGGGTTCTTGGTATTTCTACGCAGTCCTTCGATAACATGTACACACGAGGGCATACCGTAGTAGAGGCCGTTTCGTTCGTTCAAAGTAACTGTTTCTGCACAAACGTCAGGTTCGAAAGGTCTTAATAGCCAATGCTTCGCCATGTGGATGCCGAGAGATTCCTGGTAGACGTTGTCTGTAGCGTGTGGATAGTTGCTATTTCAGGGTCTAGGTTTCGTTTGATTAACTTATTTTCTAAATTCCGAACGACGATAAAACACCGCACGTTAGTCTTTCTGAACTCAGCGATCACATTCGGTCACACACAGGTAGTCCTCTGACTACATGAAAAGGGCGTCGACGTTATCGTCCAACATATCAAACTCATATAGTTGATGACGGCGTCCTGGTCATCTCAGAATCTTGTGCACCCACCCTGACGGAACGCTTTACGAAGCCGCTTATGCAATAAGCGAACAACTTTGTGGTATTCAAGTAAAGTTAAGGAAAGTAAATCGACTGGGGCGGTTGATAGACGATTGTGTGCCGTCTGCAGCCTGCGTAATAGGTAATGGAACAAATTAGCACCACGAAAACACACATACAACGGCACAACACTCAGATACAATGCCGGTCTGCCAACGCGAGCCAACGGAATCACTCTGCCCAAAACAACCATAAGCTCGTCAAATTTGTAATATATGTCCAATCGTCAACGCTATCGATATAAACCAATTAACATGACACACACATATATGTATAACCCCTCGTTTTTTAAGAGATTGAAAAATGTCGGGCACAAATCATCAAAACGCATAACACGGAAGGAAGCACACCCCAGAATTAAACATTTGACACTAGTGTTGTGGGAGGGTGCGGTATCTAACCAATCCCCGGTGATAATCACAATGCACAGTAGCTCCGGAGCTAGAGAGCGTGGTAACGAGGTGGTGTGGTGTTTGGAGGGTATGGCTACGAAGGGATGTGGTATTGAATAGGGTGCACTAACGGCGGTCGTAATTCCTCCTTAGCGGGCGTTACTAGACCACGGTCAAACTTCATATGGTATGACACCAGGAGGGTCTGATTGCAAGGTGTCAACAACAGGTGGGGAGCTGCCGGCAGCAAGGTGTGTGCTAAAATGTGAGAGGCCTTAGTCTGAAACCAGTTTTCATTTTATATTCACACAAAATGTTGCCGGTGGTGATGAAGCCCACCCCTGTGATCCGAAATTACAACAAAGACGATCGCATCGCTACGAAGCCGCAGAAAAGTCAACGGTAGAGCATGAGGTAGTTTATTCCCTGGCACAAAATCCGGCTTGGAATACATTTCTGTTCAGCGCAAGAGGCGCCGCGAGTCGGAGTATGCACAGCGCAACACGATGTTTCGCCCAGCACAACCCGTTTGTCGCTAGTTATACAAATATTGGGTTTGCTCTGACCGCGGGAAAGATATTTGAGGCACCTTGCTTATTTATCCCTGTGGAACAAAAACTGACTGAGGTGTCTATACGTCAATAGCATCTGTCAAGTGGCATTCGGGCGAATATTTACGCAATTGAAAATCACAATCACCTCCGGGCGCCGTGTGGGACGGTAGGGAAGTTGTTACGCCTGCGGCGCATGAGCGCGACGCGCTTTCGAGGTCACGTAGCGCCCCACGCAGCAGCCACCAGAGCCTGAAATACCGTATGCTTTGAATACAGGCACCACAATACATCCTTCATAGTGTTAACACTACTGAATATTGCACCTCGGAAGCCCTTGCTCCGCCGGAAAACTAACTGATTTACCGACATGATAATATGAAACCTCTGTTTCTAGCCGACGCCCCGAAACATACCTAAATCAGATATGGCTTTGCGCACAGGTTTGTTTTCTGGATATTACCTCCATGGTAAACGGCAAGGTCCGTGATTGGCGGCAAAACAACTACCGGCGCTTGTGGTTGGGGCGTAGGGCACAGTATGAGGAGTAGGATACCATGTCGTGAGTGAATGGTATATACCAGGTCGTATGCCAATTCTAGCGTAAGATGCTGTTTTCACACGCACCACAGTCGGGGGTGTGGTATTCAACATTCCGCTGGTGATGAAGCGTCAATGACTTGAAACTATATATCACCGGGCGTGCTCATGTAGGGGGTGTTGTGTCTAAAGGAGGGGGTTCTTTGGTCCATGCCATACGGTAATGACGGATAGTTCCGTTGTTCTTTGTTCTCATGGAGCGTCTAAACTCGTGAGCGGCTATAGTTGTCAGAACATACGTATTGCGCGCAGGCCGTCAGTGCATACACAAAAGCACCAACAGGAATAATAGACACCTCGTCAACACTCTGTACCAACACACGCCCAAATACGCTCACAACGGTGATATTCCTACTGCAGTATAAAAACATAGAGTTTCCGCAGGCAAGACATATCGAATTGACCTTTAGAAATGCGGTAGTTGGTGTGATGCTGTGGTGGATAACATTCTAAGGAGGGTCGATTGATCACTCCGGCAACATGTCGAGTATTGTTTTGACTACCCGTGACTACGTTTTAGACATCAACTCAGCACTACCAAACATGCCTCCGATGCTGTGCAATTTCTCCTTCCTTGGGGGTGTAATGGACCGTCAACAAACACCCCATCCCAGGAAGCAGGGACTCGACTACCACACGCGTGACGCAAGCTACGATAGAAGTGGCGCATTTTGGCTGGTTGTTTTTCTTCGTGACCCATTAAAGTAGTAAAGGCTCCTTAACAAAAAATCGTAGGAATTTCACTCTTGTGTCGCACTATTTGTCGCACTATTTTCCGTTATAAATACATAAGGCCACGGGATTGATCATCGGGTAGCACTTGTTTTATCATCTACAAACAGTTTTCGGGTCCGACTTAAAGCTCCTCAAGTGACCACCCTTAAAAGAAGCACGGTGCTTACACCTCTACACCTCTACCGTACCGTGAGGATACAAAAGCAAACTGGGAGGGACGTTCCTAAAATCAAAAACGACGTAGAGTACGCAACGATTTTTCGAAAGTTTTGCTACCATTACCTATTATATACTATGTATGGGGTATACGTGCGGTGTTTCCCTTCAAAATCAAGCAATATAATGTTTTGCGGCAGTGACCCTGGACCCGGACGGCGGATTTAGGTGAAAAGGGGTTTATCGCTGTGCTGTTCTTCAATTCATATTTCCTACAAGGTTCACTTTTTGTAGCTGTTCTATCATTTCATCGATCCATCTCTTATGTTATAGAAGTATGTACAATACGGTGTGGTGTCCATCGGTACACGTGCGCGTTGAGGTTTAGCTTGCCCTATACGCCCCTATCCCAGACCCCATATCACATCTGCATCTGCTTGTACCGACTATGACTATGATCTGGATACTAGTATTTCCAATGGACAGCGCGTTTCACGATTATTCTTCCGTCGGCGAACTTTTCATCACCGCGGGCGAGGAAGTGTGCGTGTCAGCAAAAACCGATCCTAATAAATGAGAAGAGCGAACTCTAAACCCGATCCGCGATGTAACGAATGGAGAAGGCATGGGGCGAAACATAGTCGCACGACTGCCTGGTGTAAAGCCAAATGTATACGGAAGTTACGTATAAAATATAAATTGAGACGTCAAGGAAGAGAGGTGGTCTGGAAGGCATTTCCCTCGCTGGTATCTCGCATACACCCAGAGAGTTGAACAGAGTTGTTTATTCGAAAACGTTAACTTTATTATAACGGAAGCGCTGGTCGTGGCGAACAGGCTACAGCTACCTGTATCAACAAAACGCCCAAAGAGGTCTCTTGGTAGATATTTCCCGAATTTTCTCGAAGGGTTTCGTAGCTATTTCTTGTTCGGACCCGCCTACATGCCCAGCTATATAGTGCCCAACATTCGTGTGCCAGAGGCTACAGGAGCAGCACCTGTGCTTCAGTCGTATATGTGTACGTTGGGTACGTGTGACGAGTATTTGTGTTACTGCTATACCTGCAAGTGATGTGTGGAACGAGGCGGAAACAATTGTCGACTTTTTTTTTAATTTTTTTTCGTATACCTCAAAATAGCAAGTTTAAGTAACTCGTAATGGAAAATTGTAAGTTCGATAAACTTGCCAAGTAAGAACTAGGGAGATATCCAATCTGAATTTAGGGGAAAAACTTGCTATTTCGGCAAGTCCATAGTCTCATAATCTTTTCTATTTCCCAAAACGAAATGCCAAACACATGTCGACAAAAACAGCCTTATATCATTCGCACTCTGCGTGAGCAGCGTGTAGAGCGTTGTTAATGCCAACTTCTGGCATCGCGTCTAAGCCCATCCATGGCCACAACCCTACTTCCTACTACCTTTGATATCACGACACTCACCGAAGCCAATTGTATATATACTATACGTTAGTACCTAGGATACAAGGTTCCCCTTCAGTATGTTGGTCACTTCAATTACCGGGAGTGTCGCAAGTTGAAAAAAGATCGCACATGCTTCATAGTTTCCTTTTTGGAGCAAACCATGTCATAGACTGCTACTGTATTGTTTTAAAGAAAAAGCAGGAGCGATGGCCATTCCTCCTACTGAAACAAATGTCTCTAGAAAGTATCGTATTTGAGGCACAGTGGGCTCCCGGTGCTGAGAAACTTCAGTTTGGTGTCCAGACTTAACGACTTATTTTGTTTCCGAAGTCGATCTAACTATTTTGTGTAGGAATTTTAATTCGATCCGACAGTGGTGATCTGTGTTTCTAAGTCAACGTTTTCTATTGTCGTGCGAATCTGAGCTCATTTTCTTGGCACTGAATGTATTAAAACAATGCAGACACCCACCACTACTACTGCTTGCTGTATCTATTTGTGTTGAATGGTGATTTGGTATGTAGAGTAGATTCACGAAGAATAACTCGTGAATCTTGACGCCATTGTGTGAATTGACCTGGAAAAAGCGAAGTCACTTCTTGCTCTACATACGAGGTAACAATATGGAAACACCAGGTACGTACTCGTATACTCATACTCGTACCTGTGCTGTATCGTTAGTACGTACCAGTATACGCAAAGGTCGGCGCAAGAGCATGTTGTCGTTGCAATCGATGCTGGTATCAGCCATTGGCATCGCGTGTCTCCAGAAATGATTTGTATCGTTACGTAGTTTATACAGCAGCGACTAAGGTAGTAGCGCTGCGACCATGCCCCCCGCCCTCGCCACTGTATAGGCACGACTAAAAGGTATTTGCGGCTTACGCCACCCCGCTCAACAAACACTCGCAAGATTCAACGACACCCAAAAGTACTCTCCGGGCAATATATTTAAGAGCACTGCAATCTAACAAATTCGTGACTTTGTTTTCAGTTGCAATACTGTTTAATGCATACTTCCAACGTTTCATTACTCGATACCGAAAACGACAGTTCCAATTCTCAGACCTACTCCTTAATGGCCGTTTTCAAAAGCGTATATTATGGACAAAATGTTTGGTGTCGGGCGCCGGATCAATTGGACGCCCGTTTCATCACAAATATCGCCTCTTGCTCGACAAGGACTTCCCATTTACCTGGTACCTATAGACGAATAAGTAAAATGAGTGTTTCTGGGGCTGCTGATATGGTTTAACTAAGATGTTCGACAAAAACGCCGAGCACGAGTAGGCGAACCTACCTTGGCCTCTACTTCGACCGTCTGTAGCGTCCTAGGAGCCTACAGCAGAGTGTGGATAACAAACAGTAGGGCCGGAGTCATACGAGTTTCTTGCTGCTGAGTATATTTTTTCCGTGATGCCAACCCAGCAATGCTTGCCCTGCTTTGCAGATCCAAGGGCCCCAACACCCCCTCGAGACCATTACGAGCTAGCTATACGTTAATCGAGAGCTGTTCTGAGCATTAGAACTGCAGCTATACCGTGTTCGGTAACGAGTGCTGATACGGTCTTATTGTACCAGAAAATGTATTGAAGTTGTGCAAAAGACGAAAACATGTTTTTTTCACAACACTCAAGTACGTACTATGTTTACTTTTCGACCGAAAGGACCCTTCAAAAAGTATGTATAGGTACTAAATGGAAATTGTCCCGGAATACTTTCATGTTTCAACTCCGGCCGCGGATCCTTTCTCGCGCTATCCACTGCGGGGCACGCAGGGGGGCCGCGCTCACGCCACGGCCCAAGTGCGGGTCCCGGTCGAGGCCTGTGCGGCATGCTCTGGGCCTTTAAAGTCGCAAAATCTTGCAAATAATTCAGAGGAGGCGTTCCGACTTGACACCGCCTCGCAATTACCATGAAAAACCTGTCGTACGAATGTTTCATCATGCAATTAACGTTGATGCTCTGTTTTTGACCCGTCGCATGGACGAAATACACACAGCACGCACCACGTACGAGACAACAAGTACCACAACAGCATTGAACGAGGCACGCATCAAGCGTCGTGCAGCAGTAGTTGATACCATGTTGCATGCGTCTTCTATCTCTGGGCTGTGTACAGCAGTAGCAGTTGTACGGCACGCTTGAACATTTACAGCCGCTTTTTATGTAATATTGTAATTTTGTTCCAATATTTGGGAATCTACGTAGAATACACATACCCAGATCTACAAGTACGTATGAACCAGCGTGCAGACTTCAAAGTATAGTATTTTATTCTCTTTGTTTTCAAACAATAGACCGATCTCCATACGTACGAATACGAGTATTTTGGTACAGTAGCACTACTGCTGTTGTACTTTACGGGTGCATGTCTCTACAGTTGTCGAGGCTACAAACTACGAAGCAGCCAAGGCGCCGTTTGTCGAACAGCATAGCACAGCAGTACAATATCAGAATAAGCTGCAGAACCTGCAGTGTGCGCGAAACAGCTACGAGTAGCAGGGGGGATCCAGCAGGCTAGTTGTGACAGCTACGAAGCACTGATTTGCTGTGTTCTGTCTCTCTTTTTGTATGTGTGTGTATGATTGATGGATGTCATTCCAGCAAAACCTCAGGTCGTTTGCCCGGCCTCGCCCGGATTGTCAGTATATTTTGCGGGGGTTTTGTTCGCGCTGTGCCGCCTTCTCCTCGAAGTTTCGAGGCCGCCATGTGGTGCTCGTTTGCCAGCGCCCAGCGGACGCCTTGGGGAGCCGCTTGCTGGCCACAATTGATGTACGCAGCAGTGTCAGCTGTATAGGCCGTTATACCGGTTTTTAGATATGCCGTTGGGTTGCTTGCGTGGAATACACACGAAGCACCTTCATCAGGGGGATTTACTACAAAACAGTATAGAATAGACACGCCGACAAAAAAGTCGCCGATCGACCTCGGCGATCGGCGACTGCATGGATACAGCCCCTGACACCGCACTTGTACGCGAAAATTGTGACCACACACAATGCCCAACTCTATTAACCCACACAGCAGCATTACTCGCCCGCTTGCAACCCTCGCGTGCAGAAAACCTCTTATTTACATATAATTTGTACCTTGACCGCGCAACAGTAGCAGCAGCAGCAAGGAGCGCGGCGGGACGTGCGACCTGCACACATATGTTTGGTTGGTGGTATTAATAGTAGCAAAGAGATGATGCAGGCTCATTCAGTGTAGATAGGCCGTGTGTAGGGTATGTCAGAAAACGACACTACTCTAAAGTGCCGTTCCAGTAGGGGCTAACGACCCCGTAGCCTTACTCTACAAAACAAAATGGCCAAGCAAAATAAGGCAGAGGGTGACCCTGTTCCCCCGGTGCCACGTACACTCACAGCCTCCAACTTTTACGGATACAGTGCACAACAATGCTACAGCCTACGCAGGACACAGGTAGAAATCAACTCACATCCGGATATAATAGGCCCTCACGCGCCAGATACGCAGATCCTGTTGGTAACCAACGTGGCCGCGACTTCGCCTGCCCCCAACATATATCTTTTGTCTGTCTGCTACTTTAATATATCAGCCGCGTGCAGGGCAGATGCACGCCGGTCCCAGTGACGTAATTCCGGGGAGGCTGTGGCACAAGGCGGGCAAAGATGTCTGTTGACGGTCATGAGTGAAGTTTGTCAAGCGTCAAGGCTGTCTGTCAAACTATTTTTTCGTGGGTTGAGAAAACAAATAATGCATGAAGCTTGCATGAAGCAGTAGTCGAGTATCTCCTGTTAATAATACCTGCCTGCGGCACCATGGCGACTCCACAAGGTGAGGGGACTACCAACTACCCAAATCAAGGCGCCTGCTGAAATTTGGCTGTTTTTGGTGCGCTATGTGTTGAGAACCGGTGGGCTGTCATTTTTGGGTCCGACCGGCCCTGGTCGGGGCTTGGGGCTCCTGCACGATAGAGACACCACTTAGGGGCTGGGCGCCCTAGCTAGAGTCCCCTCACAGTTAGTGTGTTAAGGCACCGTTTCCTTGTGGGAAGCTGATCGGCTGCCCGCAAACCTTCATTAGGTCACGTACAAGCACTCTTTGGGTACAGAATGTTGTTATTTGGGTCAAAATAAGCCCCTTACCGCCCGCCGGAGGTACGAGACGCCTCGTGTACATGTCCCGCCCCGCAAACGTCTCTACACATGCCTTTCACCGGCGACTTTGAACATTATCGCAGCGAACGGGCTCTGCAAGGCCACCTGCTGCGAAACTGGGGCGCGATGCGATGCACAGCAGTAGAAGTCCTGATTTTGGTGGTTCGATTGTGTTTGAGGCTTTTTTGCGCAGGTTCGGGTAGTCGGACCTCCCCACGCAAAAGGCAGTGTTTTGGAAGGCGTTCTTCTCCGTTAGTTGTACCGCTTCGGCGACGGACCTCGGGGAAGAAAGATAGCTGACGTCTAGACGAATACGGGAACATACTAAGACTTGCGTAATTCGGTGACGCAGCGGGGTTCATAATTGCAATACCGCAAACCTAGCTTTCACGTAAAATTGACCTTTTTCGCTCCAGATAAACCGAAATAGTGTACTGGAGTTTAGTATGCATAGCCTCGTAAACACCGAAAACAGTATGCCAATGCACTATATTTGGCTCTGCTGTTCTCCCTAGCGTTTAGTATATTAGGGCAACGAAACTCGCTGCAGGAAGATAGCTTACATTTAGACGAATCTGGGGACATGTGGTTTGTTCGGAGTCGTCATACGTTGCGTGTCGGATAAATTGCAATACCGCAAACTCTAGCTTTCACTGTAAAATTGACCTTTTCCGCTCAATAAATCCAAATATGTACTGAAATAAGTATGCATAGCCTCGTACAACACCGAAAAAAGTGCCAAGACACTATACTTTGGCCTGCTGTTCTCCTATGGGTTCTGTATATTAGGAAGAGAACTCGCTGCAGGAAGATAGCTTACATCTTAGACAGAATCTGGGGACATGTGGTTTTTCTGAAGTCGCTGACGTTGACGTGTCGGATAATTGCAAACCGCAAACCTAGCTTTCACGTAAAATTGAACGTTTTCCAGCTCAAGAAATCCTAAATAGTTACTGAAATTAGTATCGCATAGCCTCGTTACAACACCGAGCAAAAGTGCCATCACTATCGTTGGCTCTGCTGTTCTCCCTAGGTTAATATATTCAGCGCAACGAACTCGCTGCAGGAAGATAGCTACATTCTAGACGAATCTGGGGACATGTGGTTTGTCTCTAAGTCGCATGACGTTGCGTGTCGGATAATTGCAATACGCGCAACCTAGCTTTCACGTAAAATTGATTTTCCGCTCAAAAATCCGAAATAGTTACTGAAATAGTATGCATAGCCTGTACAACACCGAAAAATGTGCCAATGACACTATCTTTGGCTCTGCTGTTCTCCCTAGGTTTGTATATCTAGGCAACGCAACTCGCTGCAGGAAGATAGCTTACATCTTAGACAGAATCTGGGGACATGTGGTTTTTCTGAAGTCGCTACGTTGCGTGTCGGATAAGTGCAATACCGCAAACCTAGTTTCACTAAAATTGACTTTTCCGCTCAAAAATCCTAAACTAGTGTACTGAAATTAGATGCATAGCCTCGAACAACACCGAAAAAAGGTGCCAATACACTATCTTTGGCTCTGCTGTTCTCGTGGTTTAGTATATTAGTGCAAGAGCAACTCGCTGCAGGAAGATAGCTTGACATTTTAGATGAATCAGGGACGAACCTGTGGTTTGTGAAGTCGCGACGTTGCGGGACAGAAATTTCAAGTACCGGCTTTAGTATGTATAGTCTTGCCCACCCCGACAAAAAACAGGCCATTACACTGTTTTCGGCGCTGCTGTTATCCGTAGTTCGACACATTCGGCAAACTACCTTGAAGACGAAATATAGCTGGCGTCTAGGCGAATCTAAGAACCTATAATGTAGACGTCATTCCAAACCGTGCGACGAGAAAAAGGTTGATTCTGCAAAATTAGATTCGACATAAAAAAATGTGCTTTCACACGTAAACGGCGAGAATTTCATACCGGCATTAGTATGTGTAGTCCTGTCCACCCCGAAAACAACAGGCCGAAACACTATGTTTCGCGCTGCGGTCCTCAGTGGGTTCGACACATTCGGCAAACTATCTTGACGACGAAATATTGCCCACGGCCTGTACAAAAGCAAGTTCGATCATAGCAAACGAAGTAAATTCCGACAATCTTTGTTTTCTACACTAAAGCAACGCCTTTCGTACAGGCTTGCTTGTCGACACAAAGCAAAGCATGCCATTAATCAACATTTGCCGCTGCTATGCGCTTCACTCAGGAACCGGTTACCGCCCCCCGTACACCCAATCCCCTACGCCGCCTGGTACTGCAGGTGGTTCCGAACCGTGCGCCCAAGAACATAAGCAAGTTATCGCGTCCGTTGATCTTCTCCTTCTGGCGGCCAAGCACCCTGTACGCGGGGACCGGGAAGGATGTCGAGAGGAGGATATAATTGGCGGGGTTTAACAGTTTCTACAGTAGTCGCATTCGTGTGAGGAATGGGGGGCGGTCCTGCAAGTGTAATGCAAGCACAGCCGCCAGGGTGGCATTACTAATTCTTTTGCGCATTCGCAAATTTCCGAAATCAAACTCATTCCGGAAGGACCTAGTAAATAGGACCACCATATTGTGTGATAAAAAACAGGTAAATATGTATTTTGTGTCGACCATAAGTTCCTGTTAACCTTATGGTCCCTAGTTAATATTGCGCAAGTCGGGATTCTGCCGGGAAGAGCCTTTCACTACAGCGCTTTGTGCTGTAACACATATACATGAACTTAGGTAAGTGCCACCCCAAACAAAATAGATTCACGACAAGTATAACATCTACAGATTAGCACTTATAGTGTCAAGAGTTTTTCATCTGTTGTCTGTGATCTTACTCTTCGTTCCGTTGTTCGTCTGTGCCTCGTTGTTCTCATGAATGGTGAGGTATTCGGCGGGGTGGGGCGGGGTGAGGGGTGGTGAGGGCGGTGGTGAGGGGGGAGGGAGGGTTGCACTTCGATATTTACGCGGTGGCGAGATCGTTTTCTTTATGGAAGTTGTTTTTCATGTATGGCATATTTCCCAGAGGGTGAATTATTAGTATTCACTGGACGACCCTTTACCTGTCGTGCATTTATTTGATCGCAGTTAATGCCTTTATGATTCGTTAGTTTTCGTGTCTCCGCCCTACCTGATTTTGCCCAGCAAGCCTTGTATACATGGTATTTACTATTACCGGTACCTATACTATTGATAATATGCATTACTTCATATATACAAACTCCTGCTGCCATGTACGGAGGTATATCGTTACGAAGTATAAATATGTTAACATAAACATTGGTTCGCTATACAGAAAAAAACGGAAGACACAATCATCATATACATGATACATATTCTATACATATGTACGTACGTACATACAGACCTAGAATATAGCCAGCGGTACTCGCTCATGAATGTTAAATATATTGGTACTACTTTACGTACACACTATATACTGCTGAACAATAATGTTAACTTTTTGATGTAGTATCCGGAAGGATCCGTGTACGTACGTACGTATAAAGTACCCAAAGAGCAAAAACAAGACAAACCAGGCCTCAAAACCCGTACTTACAATTTTCTTTTGGACGACTCGGCAGTCGGTACCTAACCTGGGACAGTTACACACGCACAAAGAGGGTACCACCGCTCGTACAACGACGCTCCGCTGCAAACCGTCAGCGGCTCTCAATCGTCCGCTAGACAGGGGCACACATGCTTTCCATCTCTCAAAAATGCTTCATGTGTCCTCGGCTTATCCTTGGGCTTTTGTGCCACAAGCTGTCGGGAAGATCTCGTCTCCTACTCTTCTTCCCGGCTGCGGAGAGCGAGCACCGCAGCGTGAAAGCTAGGTTTGCCGTATTGCAATTTTCCGACACGCAACGTGAACGACTTCGAACAAACCACATGTGTATAGATTCGTCTAAATGTAAGCTATCTTCCTGCAGCGAGTTTCGTTGCCCAATATACTAAACGTAGGGAGAACAGCAGAGCCAAAGGTAGTGCATTGGCATCTTTTTTTCGGTGTTTTACGAGGCTATGTATTCTAAATGCAGTACACTTTTTCGGGATTATTGAGCGGAAAAGATCAATTTTGCGTGAAAGCTAGGTTTGCCGTATTGCAATTTTCCGACACGCAACGTGAACGACTTCGAACAAACCACATGTGTATAGATTAGTCTAAATGTAAGCTATCTTCCTGCAGCGAGTTTCGTTGCCCAATATACTAAACGTAGGGAGAACAGCAGAGCCAAAGATAGTGCATTGGCATTTTTTTTTCGGTGTTTTACGAGGCTATGTATACTAAATGCAGTACACTTTTTCGGGATTATTGAGCGGAAAAGATCAATTTTGCGTGAAAGCTAGGTTTGCCGTATTGCAATTTTCCGACACGCAACGTGAACGACTTCGAACAAACCACATGTGTATAGATTCGTCTAAATGTAAGCTATCTTCCTGCAGCGAGTTTCGTTGCCCAATATACTAAACGTAGGGAGAACAGCAGAGCCAAAGGTAGTGCATTGGCATCTTTTTTCGGTGTTTTACGAGGCTATGTATAGTAAATCCAGTACACTTTTTCGGGTTTCTGGAGCGGAAAAGGTCAATTTTACGTGAAAGCTAGGTTTGCGGTATTGCAATTATGAACCCCGCTGCGTCCCCACTGACGCAAGCTTAGTATGTTCCCGTATTCGTCTAGACGTCAGCTATCTTTCTTCCCCGAGGTCCGTCGCCGAAGCGGTACAACTCACGGAGAAGAACGCCTTCCAAAACACTGCCTTTTGCGTGGGGAGGTCCGACTACCCGAACCTGCGCAACAAAGCCTCAAACACAATCGACCACCAAAATCAGGACTTCTACTGCTGTGCATCGCATCGCGCCCCAGTTTCGCAGCAGGTGGCCTTGCAGAGCCCTTCGCTGCGATATTGTTCAAAGTCGCCGGTGAAAGGCATGTGTAGAGGCGTTTGCGGGGCGGGACATGTACACGAGGCGTCTCGTACCTCCGGCGGGCGGTAAGGGGCTTCTTTTGACCCAAATACAACATTCTGTACCCAAAGAGTGCTTGTACGTGACCGAATGAAGATTTGCGGGCAGCCGATCAGCTTCCCACAAGGCAACGGTGCCTTGAACACACTAAGCTGGGAGCTGGACTCTAGCTAGGGCGCCCAGCCCCTAATGGTGTCTCTATCGTGAGGGACCCTAAGCCCGGACCAGAGCTGGTCGGACCCAAAAATGACAGCCCACCGGTTCTCAACACATAGCGCACCAAAAACAGCCAAATTTCAGCAGGCGCCTTGATTTGGGTAGTTGGTAGTCCCCTCACCTTGTGGAGTCGCCATGGTCCCGCAGGCCCACGCCGTGCTGACCGCCCAAATAAGCCACCTAGCGATACCCATAGCTCTGCGTCGATTTTTGTTTAATATCAGGTACGTGCCAGCCTTTCATTGGGCGGAAAGTTGACAGTCCCGTTTCGAAACCGTAAAAAATATATATTTTTTTTTGGTCGAAAAATTGAAAGCGGGACCCAGGGGATGGTCGACACCCACCGCGGCCTTAATATACACACGTACATTCTAAAGTTTTATATAATATGTTGGGGCCGATATTTTCGGGGACAGGGGTCGGAAAAGGTCTCGATGTTTAATTTGGCACCCACACCCACCCAGCACCGACAGGCAGTTCAGTCTGCACCTACACCTACCGGGCGATCGAAGTCGTGACTACGTCTTATTCCTACCAGCGGTGTCCAGAGCTCTGACGCGGGCTGGCGAAGTCTCTCGAGGTGCGAGTTTTGGTGTGACTTGTTCAAACACCTGTATTGCCATTGAGCAGGCTGGAATGGACCTGGTATGGATGTCTGTAGATGGCTCTGGGGGGATGGAGACGCTGTTGACTGATGTTTACAGTGATGAAGACTACCATACCGTTAGCCCTTACTCATACTGCATGCTAGGGTATCGTCTACAGGCACGCCGCGCACACGGCATTCCCTTTCCGAAAAGAACTGCACCATATACTTGGTGTATTCCTGGTACAACCAAATACATTGGGGACTTGTGGGTAAGTGCAGGCGAGGGGGCCTCGCCGGCGGCCTGGACGGCCGCCAAACTCGCGCGTTCCCCAATACTTTATTGATATCAGTATAACAGCGTTGTGGTTAAATATGGAGGTCAGACTTAATGCCAAAAGTTAAGAGTTCTCCCACGGAGTTACCGAGGACACTGCTGTGCAGTAGTGGTGATACTCGTACGTATATTCGGTCACACGCACGCAATAGTATAACTGCTTGCACAACTTTTTATAACCGCCATTGTTCTGTTGTTTTTGTACCTGGTTGCGTGCCACTAGTAGCTGCAGCTAGCTATACTGTACGTACGCAAACTCACTACGTTCCTGCGGTACCTGGTATCGTATGGTATAATACTGTGTATGCGCGTATATGTTCATGCGCAACTGCTTTACTGCTGCTGATCCTGTGCTGCTGTACGATATGTTTAATACAAGGTCGCCCCGGTGGTCTAACTGGTAGCCACGAAGCCTGTAGGCCCGGATGTCGAGGGTTCGATTCTCCCCATGGAGGTTCTTATTCTCAAATGACACCGTCTGTCGAGAGCGCATATTATAGCGTGGGTAAGCAAAATTCGACGAGAGTTGACGAGGGGAGAAAGTGCTGAAATCTTCTCGCGATAAAAATGCAAGGCAAGAACCGTAGTGGGGGAGGAGGGAGAGGAGCCTACTTTGTGACCCCGGATCTGAGTTACGACTAGGGAGGGAGAAAGACGGAAGTGCGAAGATAATAAATGGGATGGACAAAAAAAAAAAAAAAAAAAAAAACAATTGAAGTGTGTGTGGAAGCGGCTATCTAGCTTAAGTTAGACTGTTTTCCGAATTTTAGCCGAGTTTCGGAAATTATTTTGAACTGTTTTTGGACTTGACTAAAAACATATAACTTTACCATATTGAAACAAGTATGAAATCAGGTGTCTCGCTCAGTTTTTAAGGAATTTCGTTTACGAGTCGATTTCTGGGCATCATTTTTTCATTGTTTTCTGTTTTGTTCTTCGACATTGTTATAGTCAATTTAGGGTGGGATATATATCTTGCAATTGGTCTACTACTTTTGACCTTGAAACTCATGGGGATTAATTCTGTAACTGAAGAGAGGTACGATCGCAACTGCGACGATGCCTTCGACACCATCACAAACAACAGCAAACAGCGACAAAAATCTTGCAAAAGCATAACTTCCGTTCATGCGGTCGTTTCAAATTATTTATATCCCGAAATCTCCTGATTTTCAAAAGTGGTTTGACGTCTAATTCCATCGAATATTTTCAACCCCCTCCCTAAAACTTGCCACTTAGTCCAAGTTCAACCAATAAATTGACCTGTCGCCTATCAACCACCAACTCGATAGTTGGTCTGATACATGATACTTGGCTTCAACGTTTCAGCTGGCACTCGAGTAACCGGTCGCTAAATTACGCACGAATTCATTGTTTTGTATGAGTTGTTTAATTTGGCTCAGCTCTTGATCGCGTCATTTTTTTCAAGTTGTTTCGTTCGCGACCAGGGCCTAGGGCCTAAGGCAGCAACATCCTATCGATAGTTCCCGTACCGGTACGTCTTTACCACGTACGAGCAGTACATGATGAATACCAGGCATAGCTACAAGCTACAACTAATGCATCGCAGGTGAGGCGGCGGCAGGAGTGGGTCGGGGCGTAGCCCCGACCTGTGCCCCACCCAGCAACCCCGTGTGCGCGTGTCCATGGAATATTGTTTGAATGGAATCGCCAGGAAGAGGAGTGGGTCAGGCGATCATTCGTGTATGTGATGCGAAGTACATTGAATCGTCGTTGTCTCTACGTGTATGGTCCACGGTCCATACCATGGGTGAGTCCGAGTTAGGAATGTACATCAACTCATAATCACGTGTTGATTATGATTAATTTTGGTGATTAATTTTAATCACGTGATGTTATTACTTCTTGTTGATTGTTGATTATAAATCAACTGGTCATGATTAGTTGATTATTGAACATAATCATGATTAGTTGATTAAATTTGAATAAAAAATTGGCGCTTTGTTATGTAACCGTGAAAAAATGTTCCTCCGGCGAACATTGGCACAAATTAACTAATCAATGGCTTGTTGATTATTGAAATTAATCATGATTAGTTGAATATTTTCGAATAAAAAAGAGGCGTTTTGAGATGTAACCGTGAAAACCATCAATAATCAACCGATAATCACGATTATTAATCACATCATCACACTGTGTAGTTGATTGTGTTGATATTAATCATCTAATCATGATTAAATCAACACGATTTGGACAAATTACTCAACAATCAAATCAACCCCGAAAAAGAGTTGATGTACATCCCTAGTCCGAGTCAATGATCCACGATTTCATGATGTTCATCCGAAATGTAACGCCAAATGAAACGACACAACAAGTTACGCCGCTCGACTTTAGGCTAATTGACATTTTGATATACTCGTACAGGAACACGGAATACTTATGATTGATGGCGTATTGAATGCACTACGTATATTGCGGCTTTTTAAGTGCATGAAGAGTACCTGTCGCCACACCACTCCACAGCCTATACCATGCGGCGGGGACCGGATCGGGGCTGGCAGCTACACGGCCAGCCGGTACACCCCGTGTGCAATTCAAGAATTCCCTCTCGCTCTATGGACTATTGATTGGATCTAAGCGCCAGGTAGCGGAGTGCGTCAGACGTAGTCGACTACAGCAGCAGCATCAGCAGTAGAGATAGACACAGCACTAATTATGTATTTCTTGTTTTTTAAGTACAAACCATTGCTGCAGGATGACAGTGGTAGACTTTACTGACACACGGATGACACACAAGGCAGTAACAGCAGCAGCAGTACAGAGAGTCCATCATACTAAGATTGATTGCGCATTGAATGAGTGCTACTATCACCAAACTTCACAGACAGGCGGGGCGGCGGGAATCCCGCCAGCCGACCTACCACATGCTGAACCAAGGATGGCCTCATTCCGTGGATTTTGTTTGAACGGAATCGCCAAGAGGCTGAATTGATCAGATACACTAAAAGAAGTGTCACTGGAACCGCATGCAGAGCAACCCCTCTGCGAGCAATTCTAATAAAAACAATAGGCATATACCCATGTTCAAGACATGCAAATATTGTTTGTCGAAGCCCAGTTTGAGTTTGTTTTCTTGGGACGATCAGTTGAAAGACGACAGAACCTTACTGCGAAAAACACGTCCAACTTACACCCATGCAACTACCCTGCACTATCCTGAAACCCACGTGCCCTACCTCACCACCCACTCGGTTGCAACTTTTGTACTTACCGCTGTCCTGACCGCCCTCCATAGCTGATGTTGATTGCAGTCGACCCGTGCTACGATAGAGATACCTCATTTTCGCTCAAATTATTTCGGAATGATGGGGCCCCTTAACTCTAAATTGTCGGACATTACTGTAATGTAATACTTACTGTAGTTAGTATTTGATACGTGAGGCCACGGAATTGTTGGTCGTGTAGCACTTTTGTTTTCTTCCGAAAATAGTTTTTTCGTGAGGTACAGAGCTCCTCATGTGACCACCCTTCTAAGGCAGAAACATGGTGCACCTCTACCCTAGCATACGTCTGTCGCCTAACAGAAGACATACCATCGAGATCTCTCATGCTTTCCCAAGAGTGCAACTCTGTGGTCATCTACCGCGGCTTCAAAATTCCGGTTTTGAAAAAATGAAACTTGAAATCATGCAATGTTACCTAAATTGAAATCATGTCATTTGATGTAAATTGAAACCAGACGATTTTTTTTTTACAATAGAAATGAAGGAATTTGATGAAATTTGAAAGCAAGTGGTTTAGGCCAAACGGTATACTGCCACTTTGTCGCTCGTCCACCGTCTTCTCAGTAACGTGATGCCAAAGACAATGTGTGTACCCCTTACATGAAGCCCCTACTGTAGCACGTCCACTGTGTTCACAAACTTGGAAAATCCATTAGAAAGGCGAGTCTCGCCACTATCTGACCTGTGAGATAGTGTCAGGCACCATACGCCACAATCATGTTGACTCTTTTCATTGTTACGCAAGTATATACAATAGTTTACGCCCTTGCACTTATACGATAACTATACGTCTAATGTGTACATATTACTTTCATCGGGTAGTGTATACGAGAACGATACGTGCCATATTTTGATTACACACGGGTACGAGGTTGGAGTCCCTTTACCCACTCAGTACCAGGCAAGGCCAGCAAATATACATATCGGCCTCGAAGGTATCCTTGCGATCCGTAGTCTAGGGGGTGAACCGTTGCTCACGGCGTCCTGCCGTCTATGTTCAATAGCCTTAAAACGGTCCCATTTTCGGCCGTCGGAGAGTGATCAAGAGTGGTAGTCGTCGGTTTTCGTCACATCAGCTGCCTAATGTGCTTCCATCAGACACCTAGTCGGTGTCCCTCAACATATCACCGACCGGAGTGTGAACATTGTGTTGGGAAACCCCAGCCAGCGCGACGCATTCAGAGTCCATGACGCAATCCTTGTGTTGTCGATCGATGTCAAACTTATAACGTGGTTCAGTTCTTGGGATCGGCGAGGGGTGGAGAGTTTTTGTTTTCTGTTTTCTACACACCAGCGACCAATGGTTACGAATGGACTAATCAAATGATAACATGTGGGATTTTGACGATATACATGTGGTGCTACTCGATAGTGCACACGATCCGTACGAGTATCACAGCATCCCCGAGGGCGACCAATAAAATATGATCCACCCTATGCCGCAGAACATCACGGCGTACACACAGACGGCAACATTCCCTCGATATACCAGGTACGACGACTAGTACTTTCAGGCGTGTGTAGGTACGGATGCGATGAATCTCCACGATAAAATACAGGTATTAAGCAGCACACACTGCTCTGCAAAACAAAACGGTGTTTACCCACATACGATATAAATTCCGAGTGGTACTATACACGAGGATTCATACTGCCAGGCATGTGCAGGTTCAAGTGCGTAAGACAATATGCCGCTATTGCAGTGTGCGTTTGGTCTGTTTTGTCCTTCTCGTGACGGCTGCTCATTGCACGAGTATGCACATTTGATCTGTGGAAAACATGTGTATGGCCCGCCTTTCGCTGCACCGGCGGACCCGGCTGCGTAAAAACTATACATATATGATTATCGGCATGTTCGGATGTTAGGTCCGCCCCTCGCTCTGAGCTGGTGCAGCAGGGCATGGGCGGATTAATCTACGGCTCTGCAAGCTCGCACAGTAGATGCAGCAGCGCAAAACTGCCTTCCTTCCTTTCGTTCAATAAACAAAACACCACACTTGGGAAGCAGCCACACCGCCCCCCCCTGGCCATCTAGTATTACAAGAAAATGATCCTCCTAAGTTTCGTCCAGAAGGGGAACTTCACGTCCTTCGCATTTATGCTTTTTCTCTCTTCATAGTCGACTTCGTACGACTGTCCCCTCCCCACGAAGAAAAGACTGAGATATTTCTACTTCGTTCCCTGCTCCCTTTACTGGTGCCCTCTACACGTCTGCGCCCGCCAGCGCCCACGTCGGCCATGCTCGCGCTTGTGATCGGGACGAAATGTCGGGGTTTTTGCTCAAGCTCTGGTGCTCCCCGAGAAACGAAACCGTGGCGTTTTCTGACGTACTTTACGTAATCGAAACGAAACATGGACGGCGGTTATGAGCCATGAGTGCGAAACATGTCGTAGATCTTGACCTTGCGTTCGCCCGCACAGTTTCCATTTCACAGCGGCGCGGACAGGGCGGTCGACCCTTCCGAGGTACCGGAGGCCGGGGAGCACTCCCCCGAAGAAATTACGATAAAACTGTAATCATTTGGCGAGTCGTTGTATCAAAACACAGAAAGGGCGGACCGGGCTCGCATAATGCGGCAATACCCGCCGTAGATTCCAATGCCAAGCCCGTGCACGGGGGCGTGCGACGCCAAGCGCGAGTATCGTCATCGCCGGCCGTCACGGTCGAGGCGAACACGCGCGCAGGCGAATAAACCGCACGAGAAGGCTTTTACGTGCGGTAGAGCTTCGGAGATAAAGCAAAGTGTAGGATCCATTTCACCACTATCATAGGTATATCTATAAAAATGAGATAGATTAAAGTATTATTTCTATCTCGCACGTCCCCACCCTAAATGCTGTTGCACCAATAGGATAGACAGTTGCCTAACATCAGGGTCGTATGAGGGCTGGTACTGCTGCTGTATGGGATGAAAGGAGTTGGACACTGTTGGTGGTCACCGTTCGCACCATTTATGATGGACCGTGTGCTGTCGGCGTGTGGGTAGTCGCCGATCGCTTCGCTCAGGTCGTGAAAGGTGAAAGGGTGTACGGGTATCACATACATAATTAGTTTTGTTGTGCTTTTCAATATGTATGTAAACATTGTAAGCTCCGAATTGGCGCTTATCTATGTGTCTGAACGACACACGCCCCTGTTGAATTCTAAACAATGCCAAAACATGTGCTGGTTTTACCCAGAACGACCAGCGTGGGTATGGGTTTTCTCAAATTGTTTACTCGGTCACTTTTCTGACCGAGTACATATTACACTATTTTGTAGTAAACTTCTGTAGATATTTGCCTCAAATTCAGATGTTGCTACCGTGCGAGTGCGCAAGATCGCACATCACACAGCGCCCGCTCTGCGAGAGCAATGCACAGACCCGCCATGCAGCTCACGCACCAAACCCAAGTACAAGAGGATTCTTCGTGTAGCATGAACTCGCAGCCATCACCTTGCAACAGCAGCAATGTCGACGGTGGTAAGGGGCGTCCCGCATTGATTCAACCCACACGTGTATAATATATACATACGTATCAACTGGAAAACGCCTGATCGACCTCCTCATTTACCAGACTGTATCGAGAACACAGACGCAGCAGACATCATCAAACATATCAACAAACACTACACGGCCCGGAACGCAATACATCGTGCTAACACCCACCCCCACTAAACGTCGACTGGCGGGAGACAAGAGCTCAAACGACGGCTACCTGCCCGGTGCACGCTGCACTGCGGCTAACACGCTCAACGCGGGAGTGCTCTCTTGTTCGGCATGCAGCCTAGCCTGAAACCAATAGCAGGCCGACAGGGTTACTTCTGTCAATAGCACACAACCCCCGAGTTATGTAATGTGCACCATTTTACTGTCTCCCGCACTATTTTTTTCCGAGCGTCCACTCTAAACAATTGGCGGCTCGAGGGTCAGCCCTGTTGTGCTGCTGTTGTGCTGTCTTTTTTATTACTCTTAACGGAGGCACATGTCGAACACGCGAGCAAGGCACTCGTTTTTTTTGTTTTCAACCCGCTTCCCCGTTCTCGAATTCATGTACGTAGTGATTTTCCTGTTGCTCTGTCATTTTTTTGTACATATTCTGCGGATAATGTCCTACTCTAATTTCAAGTTGATTAACGTTTTCTCGACTTCACAGTCTGAAGCCGCTATGCCCACTTGGAGACATTGTGGGCAATGTGACTCAACTATTCTATCAAACATTCAATGGTCTCATTGTTCCTTTCGCACAGACCAAACCCGAAGGTGCTGGAGCCCTGCGAAGACCCGCAAACCAATAAACAACTTCATTCGGCCGGAAAGCATGAAACTTGCCCCCGTAAAACACCCTAGACGAAAAGGCGCACAAGGGAAATTGAGTTAATCTACAAACTAGGCTGACATGGCCGCGGGTATCCACTCAACTACAGCATAGACTCTTCTCCGTCCCCACAACTCCCGAACTCGATGCTGCCGACAATAGCGCCTGCTGAATGGAGTGCTGCCTGCGCCGTCCAAGCGTACTGTAGTTGTGGGTACAGATACAGTATTGCAAAGTTCCCCTCCGAGGCGCGCTCAGGGGAGTTTCGCAAATACGATTTGAAAACCTATAGCTCATGGCATGATATCACATGATTACGGTATCATAGTACGACGTTGTGAAACATCTGCTTTTTTGTTTAGGGGGTTGAAACTGACTTGGTTGAAGAGCAATCCCACGGTAGGGGTACCACGTTTTGGCTTCGTATTTTCTGACCGGTTGAGCTCCCCACGTGAGTAACCGCCGAATCCAATTAGTATTTTACTGGTATATTTGTTTTTGGACTACCGAATTGGAAGTTTTGGTCGGGTTGCGCGAACGAATGTTTCCGAAGTCATGTTTCGGGTGAGATATTGATCTCCTCAAGTCAGGAGCTCATGAAAATATTCTGCGCCCCTACCGTGGGATGGCTCTGAAGTAGGGGGGGGTCGAAACGAACTTTGTTTTCGTACAGGGGCGAAACGCCTTTGGTGTATTGTGGGAACCAAAATTGACTACATTTACGTGTAGATGGTCGCAATATACTTCATTCTTGTGTGAGGGGCGAACATGACTTGTTTTTGTGTAGGTTTAGATTGACTCGGATTATTTGGGGTTGGTCTGACTTCAGTTGTTATGTTTCATGTGCGTGGTCGATATTGTAAGGATTGGGAATGACGGAGTTTGTGTATTTGTGCCGCTAATAATTTCTTCTGTAAGGGGGTGTAAATTGACCTGGTATCGCAGTCTACCTGTTTTCGATGCGGGGTTCCAGACTGTTTTAGGTTCACGTAGTGTCTAGGTAGAAATACACAAGGTTTTTTGTGTTAGCCAAACAATACTTGATTTTGGTTTGTTGATATAAATTGACTGAGTTCAAGTGTGAGTACTCAGTCCTTGGGTGCGTGGTTGAAATTGGCTTGGTTTTATCATGGGAAATTGTCTCGGTTTCAAAGTGAGGTATCGCAATTGACTTTACGTTAGTGTTAGATTCAACGTTTTGTTTTTTTTTGCGTCGGGATCGAATTTATTTTGTTTTTCTTGAGGGGGTCGAAATTAACGTAGTTTTCTTGCGGGGGGTCGAAATTGACTTGTTTGTTCTTGTTCCAGGGATACAAACGACTTGGTTTTACTAGGGGAATCGATACTTACAGCCATTTTGTGTGCAGGCTCAAAACAAAGTTACTTGGTTTTGATGTGCAATTTCGGAAGGGGTACCGTGCACAGCTAACCCGTAACTCGCTATTCGAAGGACCATTTAACGAGATTGATAAATGTGGCCCTTCTTGATTGTTGGCCTGAGCGTTCCTTATCAGTTGTCCTTGTTGTATTTATGATTTCAGTGGTGTGTATATATGTGAAGTATGCAGCGCATGTCCATGTCGACTGTTAATCGCCTTCGCTCTCGGCTGCATACTCAAATTGCACTTTTACTTTCCTTCTGCTGCTGCCAATGGCAGAAAATCACGGCAACATGAGCTGCAGAGACCCCCTGTTGTACAGATTGCAGGGTCTGGTAAATTCAGCATCTCAAAAGTACAACAGTAGGAGCGAAGAGCAATATAGCTCGGAGTGCAAACCCGAATTCGCATGGTCTTTCGTTTTTCTCCGCTGTCCGACGGGAGGCTTGTATATATAGCGCTGTTTTCAGCTGGTTTTAGCGCGCACTCTGCGTGATCGTCTGCTGTTTGCGGTGTCTGGGTTACGTACACAATACAAAACCAAAAACGTTTAAAAACATTAGGCATGCACTCGCCGAAATTTGAACTCACTCATTCGAAACCAAAATGGGGCATTGTGGCTAATTTGCCATATCACCAAAGCTCAATGCTCACATCTGGTATTTGTCGAGGCGCGCGCCAGACGCGCGACACATCTTATGGCACAGCGGCAGAAGATGGAACAGTTGTGCTTGTTGGTGATCGACGACAGATGAAAGCCCATCATAAATAAAGTACAACCAGTGACAGCAGGAAACGGCGGGCCCGCCACGCGCGCTTGGTGTGGCCCGCTCTTGCTTCTGGTTCTAGACGAGGCTGTAACGTATGTTGTAGTCTTTGCATGTTGCCTGATCCTTCCCTTTTCGTCCGGAGTCAGTGTGCACCTGCCACACACAACAGGAGCATAGAAATGTAAGCGGTTATGGTTGCTTACGTACCGCAGGCTCCGGTAAACACAACATTTCATGCCCACGGCAGTACAGCGCATGTGTATGTGTCACACACGGACGCTGTTGCCTGTAGTTGCTTATTGGCGGCAGCATTGTAGCGTTGTGTTTTCTGCGCTCTGTGTCGTCCACCTGTGGTTCACTGGTATGTCTGGGCTGTCTGTCCATGCGCTCGTGAGAGGGCGAAAATTAGGTAATCATTTATGGGAACGCGTGTTTTGTAAGGCGGGGTTGTAACGTATTGTGTGGCATTTACATGCTCTCTTATTCTGACAGTTCCGTCCTGAGTCGGATTACATTTGCCACAGACGACAGCAGCACAGAAAGTTATTCGATTGCTTGAGGACCGCAGGCCCTGATAAGCACAATATTATATAGACACAGCAGTTCAGAGCAGGTTGACTATAGACACATGCACATGTTTGCCTGCTGGTGGGTATGGGCGGCAGCGTTGTAACGTTGTTTGCTCAGCGTGTTGGCGGGTTCCGCGCTAAAAGTTAATTGCCTCTCCCGAACGAAAACAAAAAGCAATTGGAAAATCGAGTTCGTCGTTGGTTTTAAAACGTAAAAAAATGGCTTTGAAGAAAATATTTGAAAAAAAATGTTTTTCTTTGTCTAGGACGTTTTTTTCGCCGCATTCCCGATTATTTTGTTTTTCACCTTTTTTTCAATCGATTCCGCTTGGCCAATTTACGGCGGGTAGAGCCACTCAGAAAGTTGACCAGACAAAAGCTGGTGCCAGGATCCGAATGCCAAAATTCTCAGAACTTATTAAATGGTTCACGAAATCCCAGCATTTGTAGACCTATACGTCAATTTCATTGCCGAACCAGGATAATCTGATGATATATGCGTGACCCCCGACCAAACTTACCCTAAATTGAATGTTTCTAGACCATAAACTCACATGTTGAACACCTCCCCGTGTCGGGCGTATTTCAATGACATCCGTGTTTTTTTTTGCATAGTTCGGAGAGCTCATCACGATAGCATCGACCACTATTTAATAGCAAATAGCTGACATTGGATTCTTGATCCCCACCCCAATATTACTTATAGATGTAAGGGTTAGCTCGATCGAAGCTGTTTTTTAGAGGAGGGGGGAGTTTTCGGTGCATCCCCTATTTCTTGCATTTTCCCTTTTACCCTATAGGGAGCCTATTAAATCTATTGAAACCCGAGTACCAACTGACGCGTTTGCTCTCGAACTTCACAGACGGTGTACTGGAAGCCTCATTGGCACGTGATTAAATGGTAGGGGGTTAAGGGTGCGTTGGCAACAATATCTACAACCTCCCCCGATAATAGTACTCTTTAGCGCTGAACCCGCCTGTTGTGCTGTCGGGCTGTGGTTCACTGGTATGTCCACGCTGTCAGGTCATGTGTTCGTTAGAGGGCGAAAAGTAAGCAATTATTTATCGGGTAAGTGCGCACAAAATATCGCCTCATACAGGGCACCCGAGGAATTGTTGTAGCATCTCCGGCCTTAAAAGCTCATTTAGGCGCTTGGTATACGAGCCACAGTGGCCGAATCGAGCCCGAACCTCGACCAACGTGTCCGGACAGGCTTGCCGTGTCCACCTATCTAGCGTTTTGCCGAAAAGTCCTCTTACGAAGAGTTTTCTTTTGAAACAAGATGGATCCTCCAGAAACTTAACTATACATATACGAGAGTATACGCACATTATGAATGCAACAGCATCCTACTGCCGTGATCCACATGTTCATCGAATATTTTTCTTGTGTTCCACTCTGTTCATAAACTCTCTCTATTCAAACCACATTTGGAAGTTCCTTTACCAAACTAAAAGCGGTACCGAGTGCCAAGGTTGGACGGCGTGACAGACAGTATTCCTCCCCGCCGATTTCGATCGGTATACAAATGGGGCCATTGTTGTGCAGCACGTGGCGGCGTAAGCCGTTTAATCGTCGCTCATCGCCGACCGATCTAAAAGCTGTCGACGCAACAGCTCAGCCTGAATCTTGTGCATCCTTGCTGTGCCCCACTCACCACCTAATGTTCCTCAGGTATTCCCACCGCCGTCGCCTCCACCCCGTATCCGGCGATAATGGGGCGTTGCTTACGCGATGGGTGCATGAAGTTGGGGGACTTCGCTGTCAAAGGTCATGTGGGGGCGTACTGCAAGCAACATGCGGAGCACGGTATGGTGAATATCAAGAGAAGGCTATGCGTATATGTATCCTGCAAAATACGGCCGTGTTTCAATGTCGAAGGAAGCAAGACGCCCGCGTACTGCAAGCTACATGCTGAGGACGACATGGTGGACGTTAGTCGCAAGCGTTGCTCATATGACACCTGTATTACGCAGCCGCGTTTTAATGTCGAGAGCAGCAAGATGCCGGTCTACTGCAAGCAGCATGCGACGGATGAAATGGTGGACATCGTCACCCGACGCTGCTCATACGACACATGCGTGAAGCATCCGACGTTCAATGTGGAGGGCAGCAAGACGGTGATGTACTGCAAGCTACATGCTGAGAATGGCATGGTGAACGTCCGCGACAAGCGTTGCTCTTATGTCACCTGCATGAAGATGCCGAGTTATAATTTCGACAGCTGCAAGGCGCCGGTGTACTGCAAGCTACATGCTGAAGACGGCATGGTGGACGTTCGCGGTAAGCGTTGCTCACGTGACACCTGCATGAAGACTCCAAGTTTCAATATCAACGGCAGCGGGACGGCGGCGTACTGCAAACAGCATGCGACCGATGACATGGTGGACGTCGTCACCCGACGTTGCTCACATGCAACCTGCATGAGGTTTCCGAGTTTCAATGTCGAGGGCAGCAAGAGGGCAATATACTGCGGGCTGCATGCTAAAGACGGCATGGTGAACCTCCGCGGCAAGCGTTGCTCACATGACACCTGCACCAGGCCACCGTCCTGGGGTTTAGTAACGGGCGGTACTGCGACAGTGTGTTCCGACCATAAAGGCGAACTAATGGTAGGCCAATTTATTTGTTTTCGTTTCAAGTGCCAAGTGGTAAATTGTAGCCGAATGTCACGGTGGGGACTCAGTGGAAAGCAGCCTACCCACTGTCACGAGCATGGCCCCTCTCAGGACGGCTTCGTCTGCGTGGGAAAGACACCCGCCAGCAAGAGAGCTCGTCGTAGCCTGTCGAACTGTTCCGTGAACCCCCCCCAGTTTCACGTAAAAACTGAGTGTACCTTTTGAAAGGTTTCCCAGGAATGCAGAGAGCTGTTGAAAACACTTTGGTCGGCTAGATCTGTGGTACAGTAGTGCAGTAGTTATACCAAGTATATATTGCAAGTAAATGACGTTTGGGCCAAATACGCTTGTCGTCGTGTAGGCTCCGGCTGTCTCAGTCTTTATACCCCAAGGGGCTTTTCTAGGGTGGGCCTATGCGAGTTTTTTTACGAGGAGGAAGGGAGCCCAGGCCATACTATGGATCGTTACGGAGCCCCAGATTTATGCCCGTTTGAAATGGATATGAGCTGTATGTATGCCGCTCCACAAGTTTCGACACTTAAGCAATTCGAGATTTCATAAGCGATACTAATATACATCGAAGAAGCACTCCGCCACAAATGATTTTATGGATGTGTTGTCAAGAACAGTATCAAGTTCATATTTTCTCTTTGTGCTGTCTTGCGTTACCGATGTTGAATCGGATGGCGTAGTCGGTAATAAATATGACGCTGACGGTTACGGTTTCAACCCTGTCTTTTAGTGGATCACACCTGCATGTTGCCATTACTACGTCGTGGTCCGATGTTAAACAAGTACTCCGATCCGGTAGATTCACTGTCGTCGTCAAATATATATGGGCATTGATTTATGTATTCGGTCCATGTTGACACGTCTATCGAACGTAGTTCACATGCCAGTTTAGCACCTCATTGCAGCGAACATGTCAAATAAGCCTAATATAGCTTTGACAGGCGTCCTAGTGACCCGGGATACGATATATTCAGTTTTTTGTGCCTGCAGTACCCATTTTCCCGGCAGCGCCATTTCGGTTATGTGTGTATAGCATTTGCACCAAGGCTACTCTTTGGTGATGGGGTTACTTATGTTGCTATACAGCAGTCACGTTAAGTTTGATACGCAGAGCTCCTGAAGCACCGAGCCTGATAAACAATGGATATACCCCCACTATAGAGCGCAGCTCGTTCATCGAGAGTAACACGCTGGAACAAAGGAAGGGTACCTTACGTTCACCAATGTAAAACTGAGCGTGAACGTGTACAAACGCGTCCGTGTCTGGAAACAGGGAGCAGGTGACATGTCCTCATCTCGTGGTCAGGTATGCACCATGATAAATATATCAACTAATTGTTCATCTTATGCAGTTTGCGTATCTAACGTATTGCTCTATTTCACCACCATACGCTTCATGTGCCGATTACGCCATAGTTTTCTGTGTTCTCGATCATGTAATCATTCTTCCTGTTGCACATATATTGTACCAGAACTGCATCGTCGTCGACGAGTTCATTTTTTTTCTACGCTTACGTTGTGCGTGCCTCGTTATTAAATGTGTTTATGCAATCTCTGCGGCCCTCTGGTGCTGATTCCGAGTCTAAGTGAACTCTTTGAACTGACTATTAAGCATACGAATGGCATATCTCTAGGCGGTGTTCACTAGTTGACAGGATGAGGGAACCCCACTGCCGGGAGTATACTGTATCGACAGCCGAGTAGCACAACAAATATTTTTGAAGGTGCTCGGCTCCTTTTCTATCTTAAGCGTTCTGCGTCCTGGAGTAGGAAGCAATTCGTTGGTCCCCCAAAATAGCATTGCTGATGACAGACGTATTCAATGGCCGATTTCCCCATTACCGTTGACTGGAGTGAAAAACCGTGGTATCCCGTTTCATAGCTGCGGCAGTGGGTAATAATCCTGTCCCAAATACGAATCACCACTTACGCTTTATGTTTTGACCTAAAAGATGAAGCACGTTTTCTCACTACAGTCGGGTTAAGCGTCAAACGGGTGCGTCTGCCACCATGAACGTTTCGAGAAAACCGAGTTTACACCTTTTTTTCTCGTTATAAAACACAAAGCAGTACGAGGTAGAACAAGGAGCTTGGTAACATAAAAGCTTCGAGGTATTGTTTCAATTATCGTCGTTGCATTCCCGGACCTCTATTTTTTTCAGAACATTCTTTATCGATTTCGTTTGGTCGGTTTGGTGGAAGTAGCCCCTCATTACGAAAATAAATCAGAGGAAAAGTCACGGTGGGAAGGCCTCGAACATTACCGGTTGAAAAGCACCACCTGATTAAAAAAACTAATGTATGCGTGAAAGGACATGACGCAACAGCAAAGTGTAGACGGAAAAACTGTACAACGGTTACAACGTTGCGACACGGAAACGCTGCCCGACGTTCCAATATTCAGCTCAGTGTGCGAATTTTCACAACCATCGATATTTGTGCACTATCCCTGCGCTTGGAATGCTCGCTCTTTCCTTCCCGCAATGGGCAAAGTACGTAGAAACCCCACCACCATCCATTTATTTGTTTTTCAGACTACCATTAAGTGTAGGAGCCACCGGCGAGGAGGAGAATGGTTTCTGAGGGGGGGAGGGTACGCATGCTGCGATAGGGACAAACCCTGATTTTTCTGAGGTGTTCACTTAGGGAGCTTCATACCTCACGGAAGAACACAATTTTGAGGAAATCAAATTTGCTACCTGGTGCGAAATATCATGACAGAATTATACTCTACAACATATTGCATAAATTAGATACCCTCCGACGAGTTTGAGTAAAGAAGCCCAGTCGTTCCAAAAACGACTAGGCCAAAACAATTCGTTTACATCTATCGTAGAACGCGCCTAATCGCTGAAGAAACTTAAGACAGGCACATTTAGGAATCGATGACGTGTTCAACGTTTGGGTTGTAAACAGGCGTGATTACTGCCGGGTTTCAACTGCTTCGAAAGTTCTACTTGAGCAATTGAAACAAAACTCATAAAGCGGGGGTGGCGCAAAAAAACGTCCATGTTAGTTTTTTATATCCTTACTAACCTAACTGTGTTTGAAATTGGCAGGAATCACACATTCGTTGCAATATATGTTTTAGGGTCGTTTATGCCACTGATCTAAAGCTTTAAATAACCACGCCAGCACCAGCGATGTCCGTTGACCCATCCTCTAAACTCCCGAAACCGTGCCTCAAAGGGCTAACTCGTTCAGGGGCGGGAAACTGTTAGTTGGAATCACAAACCCGATGTCAGACTGTCTCTGTTCGGTAGTTCCACGGGGGAACGGCTGTTCCGATCACTTTTTATTTAAGGATCTATCGTATATGCAGATTGTTTGTAACGTCGCATCTGCTATTCGTGTTTGCCTGATGAACGTTCATGGTGACATAACCTCGACTATAAAGCGGCCAAGCAGAGTTGATCGGTGATGATGCATAGGAACTGTGGTTCTGTACGTAGCATAAAGAACGCACCCCGCAGTGCACTGACAAACAAAACGGAGACATCTGTAGAAATATTGCGTTTTGTTTGTATCGGGGACTGGGGTCGTGAATTGGTTGTTCCCGGGGTTCAAGGGAGCCCTATTCTGCCATTATTTTATAGAAAAACGTCGTAAGCAGGTCAGCATCCCTGCGTACGGCGCAACCTGACACTAGGTCACTGCTGCTGGTGCTGCAAGCGTGAGTAAAAGTCAGGTAGTGGCTTTGTTTGTCAGCGAAGCCAGGGCCTTGTGCCCGTTTGCTGCTGCCCCAGCCTCCACGTTTTTTGTTTTCATGGGCGGGAGGGGATCTAAAGTAGCCGGGCTTTTCCAGATGACTTGTCTTTTTGCTCGAGTTAGTTTGCAGGAATCGATGACATCTCCCTTTCCAAGGCTTGGTCATCCTAGACAACTGTAGACAAAACTCGTTAGAAACCCGGCCGATATTACAGTAGGGATAGAAGGCTAAGAAATACGGTCCCATTGACCGGTCTAGATACTCAGGGGATTGCAGCAGGCTGCGATACGGGTATCCGCCCGAGGAGAGGACTCTCTTTCTTCCACGACTCAGACACCGACAAGGACAACGCATAATATACTTCGTATATATACAAAGACGTTCCCATGAAATTTACTCCACCCTTCGACTCAAACAAGGGCAAAGCATACCTAAAAAGCTTCTCGACCCTTGGTCAGTTGCATTCATGTTTCTGGACATTAAAAAAAAAACATTGGTTTGCAAAGTTTGTATATGTTGCCAAATCGCACAAGTGCGACTCCTTGACAATATATTTATAAGCAATCGTCCGTCCCCTTCAGTGAGATACATATTTTCATGTACCTTGGTAGTGTTTCTGAGCGACACCGTGAGCTCGTCCATTGCGCACTGTTAATTTGTTCAGTCCCGCCATCCTCTTTTGTGTGTCCGCATACGGTACGTACACGCTTCTCGCAATACGAAATATACAGCTACCAAACGCTTCACAGGAATCTGTCAGGGTTTCCATCTCTCGTACCCAGTTATCCATTTTCCAGGTAATGATGTGCAATGTCAACCAGCTCATTAGTAGGAAAAAGAAGAGTGGATATAAAACCATGACGAAAACAGCCGTGAAAATCGGCCGCGAGCCTACCCTACAAAACAGCGGGCGACTAGATACAACACCACTAAGACCACAGAAGATACGACACTGCAACCGCACGACGCTCTGATTAATTGGTACTGGTAGGCGATACATTGACACCTGCGAAGTTGTTTGACTGTAGTGGTAAAAACACCAGCCGGCACGTGTTCGTATTAGACAACAGCATCAGAGCATCAGGTCCTACGACCCAAAGCGAAGACGAAGTCGAAGTTTTGAGAGCGTAAAGCAGTAGTGTGGCGTTTGGCGCCGAGCACACAACAAGTAAATTATTCGAGGTTTACGTTTATATATCATGGCAAGCTATGTCAGGTTGCTTGAACTGCAGACATCTGCAGTCTCGTGTATATCCTTTGTTGTACGAGGCATTCTGCAGTGTTCCACTAAAAATGGTGGTATTATTGCGTTTTTAACATTCGGTTTAGGGATATCTGGTGAAAGTAAACAGGACTCTCGTAGCGCATACGATGCCACCATATCATCCGTTGGGCTTTCGTAACATATTTCAGTTGTAGTGCGATATCACGTCTTAGCCTTGACAGTCCAATCGTTCGTGTCCACTCTACTGAAGCCTACTTAAGTTGGACGGCGGGATGCTTCGTCACCAATAGCAGGCTGTCAAAGCGGAGACCCTAAGATAAGGCCACACCACGGGGGGGAATCCTTCTTGTAACACCACACGGAGAATACTCCATGTGTGACCACCCTTGGGGCGTGGTGTTCCATAACGAGATGTCTCAATGATGACCCTCGGCTACGGCGACGGTTTCATTGCGTCTAATGCCTTGCGCGGTAACAGGTCTCAGTTCTTACGAACAGTGACACAGGACAATACTGTGTGTCCATAAACAAAACCCTCGAGGCAAACAATTGGCCATTTCATTCATGCTGTTGGTGAACCTACTTACGTATAGACAAACCATCAAACGCAACCGTATTCGGACTCGCCCACTGATGACGAAACCTTAATCGGAGATAGCCCACGTTCAACGATATTGTTTTAAGCACGCACACTCGGTTATAACGTCAAACAAGAGGACTATGATGGCAGGGTACAAGTAAGCTAGAACATAGCAAATATCGTTGCGAGCCATTCCGACAGTTCCGACCAACCCGTCCTCAAGTGGGGTATGATCAGCGCAGTGGGTAGGTTGTGTTTATCAGTCAAACCCCACACCAGCGGATTCCGGAAACCCACCACGGCAAGAGCCCCCCGCACTAGTCAGAAGCCCTGCTCTCGGCTCCGTAGTGCAGAGACCATGTGTGCTTCGGTTTTTCGAGGACGTTTACCGTGTAATTTTCAGCATGGTTATTACATTGTAGTGCCGCATTTTTTACCTCGACGTTTTATCATGGTGCCCTAAAGCATAACGCCTGCTTATGACATTCACCATGCTTTCCTTGGCATGTTACTTGCAATTCGACGCGTACTTGCTGCCTTCGACACCGAATTTCGGCCTTTTGATACAAGGGCTAGGCAAGCAACGCTTTTTCCAAACGTTCACCATGCCGCCCTCCTCATCTTAAGTGAACTTTATCGCCTTCTTGCTGCCGGAGACATTGAGCATTGAGTATAGGTCCGCTTGATACATGATTTGTGAAAGCAAAGTAATTTAATACCGTTTATCATACTGTCCTCGACAGTTGTTTGCAGTATGTGGCCTTTGTTGCTGTTCAAACATGGTACCGTAGCGCACGTGCCACGCAAAACACGCCTGCTATTGACGTTCTCCACGTCGTCCGTAGCATGTTTTTATCAATATGATGCCTTCTTGGACATTCAACGTCGGCCGCTTTGTGCAGGAGGTTTGTAACCATCGACTTTTCGTGACGTCGACCACGCAGTTGTCAGCATGTTGCTTGCACTACGTTCTCGTGTTGCTCCTCTCGAACATTTCAGACAGATATCCTCGTTCAGAAGGGATGATAACAACTCTTCATCATCTCCATGGATTACGGCATTATCGAGTAGAAATAACGGATCAGCCCTGGCGTTAATACAGCGAAGGGCATTCTTCCTGCGCTGTGCACACCTGCCGCTCGAAACATCGACCGGAGATGCTGGGTTGAGGTTAGACTATCTCGCACACGTGAACACCCGGATGTCGGAGTGATAGACATAGGCTCAAAGTGTAATCAAAATCCTATAATCACAACGCAAAACACCAGGTGTAAACACAACGGTTATGTGGCGCCATTCTCACAAGCTTATCATGCCCTGAAACCTCTTGTCGGATCTGGCAAGGGGAACAAATGGTATAAAAGGAAAACAGCGAGAGCCTTGTGAGGAATATTATAAATAGCTAGATAATGTTGGCTCGCATAATATGATTTGCCCCGTGTGCGGCCGCGAGTAATATTTCTTGTTTCTCTACTTATGTCCATGGCGGCACAGTTCCGGGGGAATACTACGAAAGTGAAGCCAGTGTGGCGATGCACATTTTTTAAAAAACTACATATTTGAGAGGTGAATACAACTGATGGGCAAGGTCACCAGCCCAACACCTGGGTTTACGCTTGAAGGTAAACGATGGACACGATATGAACAGTTATCTTGAGACCCTGAGATCGATTGGGGTCTCCGCCCTTTGCATGCAAGAGTGAGAAGCGGAACACAAATTTATCAAGGGAAAAATTCATGTACATAGGGAAGTTAACCGCGACACTATCCATGTTTACACGGAGGTATTGATGATCCAGGGGTTGTATTCCCTTTATACGCCGTAGGAAAACAACCTGACAAACGCAGCACATTGCCGACTGCCGCATTGGTTGTCTTGATTACCGCCAGTGTATCAGATGGACAATGCATTCCTAGATACGCCACCTGCGTGATTGCCATAAGAACCGTCGACCGGCGAGCCAACGGACATGCCATCCACCGTAGTGCACTTCAACCTGGCCAGCTTATTTGCTCATACTACCCTTTAATTGTGGAGCGCTAACTGGCCCGGTGTCGGCTTGGGCAACGCCCCCCTTCCTTGCCATCGCCATGTCGCCCGCACCTTCTCCAGATACCATGTTGGCAGTGTCTAAGCTCAATGTGTAGTCGCTCTGATATTGAATAACGAGTTGTATCTTGTAGTCAAGGCTTGTTGTGACCTGCACGGGGGTAGCTATGTGCCCTATCGCTAAGCAAAAAGTTAAACCAAGTAAACATTTAGCTTACTATAGCGGATTGCGTTCGTTCGAGAGAACATGTGTGCTCCTAAGCATTAACCGTTGTTGGTGTACACGGTTATTCGAAGCAATAGGTTGTAAAACCTACCTTGATTACATAACGTGATATCGACGCATCTTGCACATAGTGCTATAAGAGTTCCAACAACCTCGTAGATGTCACAGATGGTGCCTTTCGTTTATTTGCTTTCACGTTGGGGAAGGCCTTGATGTAAAACTCCCGGAGCTGGCAATGGAAATTGGTGATGTTATTACCGATATCAAGCATGTAATTCAAAAATAACATTTAATATATCAGTTATATCGGGGTGTCACTGTCTTTTTTCGAGTTTGATGTTTGTATGTTTTCGCGGTGGATTGAAATACACCAGCCGGATAATGACACGTACGTGCTAGGTTTTTCGAATCTGCACGTACGTTCGCACGATCTGGCACACTGTTCCCATTTGGTACTTTGACCCCGCAGTGGGTCCATCTCATGTGGCACCTTGCTCCCACCCACGAGGTGCAGGAATATCGTCAGCCCTCGGCATGAGCCGCCGAAGTCCTACCTGGCACCTCGGTCCCATTTGGTACCACGTAGGCCGTACATATATACAGCGATTCCTGCTATACATTTACCGCATTGAATGTACGTGCATACTCGAATAGCCTGGAAAGTACGTGCAAGTTCTCCGCCGCGGGACTAGGCTAGGGGGGGGGTTCGTTCGAATCCATAACGCGTCACCGACTCCACGCGCCATGGATGAGCCCGTGCCCGGTCGTTAGTTTTCTGGTATTGCCTACTTCTCAAAGCAGCTGGCCTGTGCAGATTGTCGATTGTTTGTTACATTCTGATTAAGGGCGTGACCTCTTCGTCCAGGTTTATGTTGAGGTTGGCAAAAGGACATATTTTATGTCCCTGCCACAAAACCGGAAAGGGTGTTGTGCGCATGTAGCCAGGCAATAATTCCTCGTCCCAAACGACCCAGGTCGGCGGTTGAGCGAACCCGTACTGAAATACGAGATACGTATCAATAGTACGACACCACAACTACAAGTTACGCTCGAAGATTCACGACCTTCGGTTTATAGGCAAGTAATACTTTACAGATGACCGAAGAAACTCTTCATGAATTTCCCCCCAGATGCTCATGGCCAGTCAGTTACTTGCAACACTACTGTTAAAATTGAACAGACCAATGAAACGAGGGCAAATCAAAGCTCATGTTGCTGCAACTATGGACATACATACTAACTCAGCAGGGGCAAACCGCGGCCACAGGGTGGAGATGACATCGACGTCCGCCGCATTTCGCTGTGTTTGGGTGCCGGGGGTAGACGATATTTTTACGTTGTTGGTTGATATAGCAGGGGTTAGCGGCGGACACCGAGTGGAGACGACATCGACGTCTGCCGCATTCCGCCGTATTTGGGTGCCGGGTGTACACGATAATTATGTTGGTCGATATGTGAAAAACAAAATTCTCAGTTGTGGGCGGCAGAAAACGGTAGCGCCTTCTTTGGATCTATCCAAACAACCATCTCCATACGAGTTGGGTTTCTCATTGGAGTAGGAATACCAAACTCGTTTTCTTCTTGTATATACCTTTCCGTTCTAAATGACCAAACAAGTTTTAACCATTCAATTTACCCGTACTCCCATCTGACGTATACCTCCAGTTTAATAAAAACGAGCAGGCTTTTGGCTGTACTCTATGCATACGTATGAACTTGAATTCGAGTCTGTGGTTTGCACAAAAACATGTGGTAAGCCATTTCAATCGATCTCACCAGAAAAAAACAATCAGTTAATTACTTTTCACCCCATTCTGGACAACGTGATTTGATGCCGTTGTCGTGTTTTTGTTGTTGTTGTTATTGTTGTTGTTGTTGTTGGTAGCGTTGGTGTTGTTTTTGGCGCGAGTGTTGTTGTTGCTGCTGTTTTCGTAGATCGAAACCACCATGCTTCGTATCTGATCAAACTGGTACTCACGACCGTGCGTTGCATTGCCTGGTTGTAGTACGTCGTATTATCCGTTGTTGTCGACGACGGTATCCTTTAATATAAAGCCTAAAACCACACCTAGGCTCGAATAGCGAGGACTTCGCCGGTTTTGTCACCTCAGTAGGACACCCCACAATCTCGGTAGCTTTCAAGCACGACACACACGCAGCCCCAGCCGTGCCGTGTCTCTTGGCGTAAGCAGTCTGTCTTACGAGACCTCCGTAGACACAGCTGAATATCCCAAGATGACGGCGGAAGATCCAGTTTGTGAATGTACACTTCGTGGTTGGTGTGATCACTGACACGTCGATTGCCAAATTTTGTTTAGGGAAGAGGAAAAACTGAGCCGCTATCATGTTTGCAGATATGAATACTAATCTGCCGAAGGAAATTATGCCATCTAGCTTGTGCTGGTTGTAGACTGCCGACGAGAACGATATATCCCAACTAAACTTGAGTAATTATGATGTTACAAACATGTGCTCGGTATAGAATACAAGTAGACGGTCAAAGAAAAGGTTATTTCGTTTGTGAGCGTTCAGACTGAAGCCTGGACAACTAAATTTATATTGCTCCCTGTTCGCTTTGGCGTCTATATGGACAGAGGTTATCTTGACTAACCCCGCCCAACTTAGCCTCTTCCACTTCGTAGCACGAGGCCAACTGATTTATACGTTAACTTTACTAATTTGTATAGAGAAACCAATGCTCCAATGTCGGAGATGTCTACCTTCGATAATCGCAGAAGCACCAGTTTTTGGGAGAGATACGTTCCAATCGAAATGCATTGCGTGAAACCGCTGCTGTTTACCGTATACCGACAATCGAGATGGTGTACGGCGCAACCCGAATACTTTACTTTCGTGTTCCCTTCACCGACCTATGTAGAAACAGATGGGTGTGATGATATAGGCCTGAACTCACTAACCAGATATGATGGCAACAGCCCGCCGACGTTACAGGTGTAAGAGGGTAGGATTCACTAAACAATTTGCGAACTCCAGATACCGGCACATATGGCAATATGCATATATTTTAACGGTAACTACAGTATACAAAGTTATATTCACCTACCGGTGCACCGTGGGAACGATAAAACCCCTGTTAAACAGAGGAGCTCTCTTCCCAGCAAACGCTTTGACAGCAGGCAGGGTTTGGGCTAAATAAACCATCTGTTTCTCGTGCCCAGAGGTATGTGACCTTGAGGTATCACCCCCAACACAACGAACATAGCCAGCGGAAGACAACTGAAATCTCCGCGGTCAAACTAATGAATTCCACGAGGTGGTTACAACACCTTTCCCCTACTTCCACCATACCTTTAGAGTAGTTGATGTTAGAAAAGCCATATGGAAGCCTGTAAATAAAACAATACCTGGCCAGTTCCCCCGTGCCTACCCTTGCCGACGACCGGTGTTTAATTTCACCCATTCTATCACATGATCGTGCCCGTGCTCAAAGGCTTTCGCATACGTGTCGACATCCCACGGGCAGCCTTCTGCTCGAGCCCATTGCAATATGTCTAGACGGCCTTTCGAGGCAGCACACGCGCAAGTACGTTCGTCCCAAGGGCAGCCATTGGATCGGGCCCATTTCAGCAACTCGAAGTTACCTCCGAGGGCTGCAACCGCTGTTACGGAAAACCTACTGCTACCCCATGGACAGTCTTGCGCCCGTGCCCATTGAAGCATGGCAAGATTCCCTGCCTTTGCAGCAATCTCGCAAATATTCTGTTTGTCCCAGGCGAAGTGGCTAGCCTGTATCCACTCTAGAATGTGAAGGTGCCCAGCTCCAGCCGCCAATTCTCCGGCCTCGCTGGGCCAGGGGCAGCCATGGGACACCATCCACTCCACTGTATCAAGATGCCCATTCTTTATAGCGCCTGAACAAGTTTTCGCACCCCAGGGACACCCTTGGGTCCTGGCCCACTGAAGCGTCTCCAACTGCCCCGCTTGGGCAGCCCAAGACGTAGTGCCCGCATTCCAGGGAGCATTATTCGCCCTTGCCCACTGAAGAACGTCTAGGTGACCTTCCGCGGCAGCGCTCATGCATGTGCGATCGTCCCACTCACACCCATGAGCCCGAGCCCACTGGAGAACCTCCAGGTGTCCACTCCCAGCCGCCATCGTGCATGTTTTGATGTCCCAAGGACAGTTTTCCGAACGTGCCCACCGCAGTATATCGAGATGTCCAGCTCCGGCAGCCTCGCAGCATGTTGAGCTGCTCCAATCGCAGCCGTGCGTGCGAGCCCACTGAAGAATATCTAGATGTCCGCCGGCAGCAGCCTTTGAGCAAGTCCAGCCATCCCACGGACAGTTTTCGGAACGCGCCCACTGCAGGATATCAAAATGGCCTGAACCGGCGGCCTCGCTGCAAGTAGTCTCGTCCCAGGGGCAGTCGTTGGCATGCGCCCACTTGAGGATAGAAAATTTTCCTGCCGCTGCAGCGGCTGCGCAAACAACCCCGCGCCAACCACAATTCTCGCCGATAGCCCACTCGATCATTTCCAGATCACCGCGGCCGGCGGCTTTAAAGCAAGCTTCGGCGGGTAACTCGCACCCGTTCGAGTGGGCACACTGCAAAACCTCCACACCGCAGCGTTCGGCGATGTGTATGCACACAATAGGACCCTTTGTTAGGCCACCATCAAAACTCCACTGCATCTGGGATACGGAAGTGTCCACCGTTATGGCGTGCGTGATCTTCGGGAGGTCCCCCCAACCGTCTTTCCACCCTTTTGATACGCCAGCAAAAAACGCGTACTGGTTCGGAAGTAGTTCCGCCAGCAAGGTCAAGACGTCTCGGTTGGATTGAAGAGGGTGTGCTCTTGGCGCACATCTAGCACCGGTAGGTCCGGTGCCCGGGAGGGTAATCGCGTCCCTGAACGTGGTACGTGGAACATAGACTGGCAGATGTAAGAGACATCGTCAATCGGGTCCAATCAAATAATACCGAGGTGAGGGACAGGAGAAGTTATGGCCAAACACGCTTTAGTGTAGTGCAGATGCCTCCAATCAAATCAACGACACCGTACATGATCGAAAAAAACAGCTTTGCCTTGCCGCCCCTTGCACTATTTCCGGTACCTCATAGCTAAATGTCATTACATATAACTACGACCTTATGGATCGTAATAATATTGGGTTATATACTGAAAGCTATCTAGAGCGACACAAGTATTGCGATGTGTTAATCAGTCCTGTGTTTCACAGAGGGGGTGCCAAAGGCAAGATGATGCCGAGTCGTGCAACCGGAACAAGTATAGGCCCTAAGCAACGGAGACAAGTCCCACGGCGTACAGGGTGCCACAATGAACTATTCACACCAAAAACTGAGGCATGTGATAAGGGGACTCACCTGCCAGTCTGTTGAGAGGTTTCATTCTTCGCGATCATGGCCTGCGATTCAGGCATGGTGGGCGCAAACTTCTTCCGGAGCTGAACGAGAACAAAGGATCCGCGGTAAAGCAAAACACGAACAAACACCGCAAGCCGCAAAATAGGTTGGAATGAAAAATAGTCGTTGAACAAAACAAAACAGGTGCCCTGAAATAGTAGCACGAGAACCAAGTGGTGACCGGAGGACAAGGAACCTACCAAACTGCTAATAGTGAAGTACGGAGCGAACTATAAACTAAGTGCGGAGTCGTTGCGGCGATAGATGCACCGGAACTATAGCCATTCTACGTCCTTTTGCATGTATTGAATAACAATACGATCTTCTATCCTCAATGTTTTCAAACCCATGAGATATCTAACGAGGTGTATGGAGTCAGGGTGGCAAAAGCAGCACTGCAACAGTTGTCTGCACCAGGTACTATTGTTGAATTAAGATTGCAAAAAAAAACAAGCGCAATATAGTGGCCGAATAACCAGGCACGAAAAAAACACCGAACCAGCCGTGCTGCACACTTCCCAAGGCGTTCTGACACCAGGCGAGAAGTAGGCTACGTAACAGAGCAGGCCCTGCGTAAACCAGTTGGCCGACAACTCCAATTTGAGCCGGTGGTTCAACTACTTTGAAGACGCCGACCAACAAATAGGTGAGCGTTGTGGGGCACATTACAGCCTTCATATGCAAACCTCTTGTGCCTTGCTCACCCCTACATCTGAAGTTCCATAACGGCTAAAAGTGCCTCTCAATGGTATGGACTCAAAACATCCCCCAAATGTCAATAGTCTGGCTGTACAGAGGTTCCTCAGCAGAATGCCATACAGGCAACCCTGCATGCTTTACATTACCTGGAACGGCACTCGATGGCCAGCGACATTTCAAAGAAAACATACGACTACCTCAAAAAGTAGCTTTTATCAGATCCCCACATCTTACGCACGGCTGAACACGACAGAATACAATAACATAGTTTTTTTCGTATCATACCGTATACTGTGCGATCGTTTTGAAGCTTTCTGCTAGCATAGTACTTTCTGTTACCCTGATTGTCGTGACGATATCTCCTGAAAAAATATATGTTTGGCATGTCGTGAATACACGATATTGTTTCGAAAAGTGGGACACACGCTCGAATATCGATACACTTCATGGTCTTTAGTCAGGCTATGGCAGAAACGTCTAGGTTTTAGACTGAAATACTTGTCCCTATACCCTTAAAAACGCCCATTTTGCCGTTCTTTACATGTTTCGCACTAATGACATATTTGGTTGTTACTGGCACTGGAATAACTTATTGTAGGACACTGTCACCGTGATCAATATTGCATGGAGTGTTGTTAGTGCGTTATTTGGCGCACGTCGTTTATGTTCAATACATTTGCAATGGTCACTGAGCATTGTGGGATGTGTCAAATCCATCAGAGCGTTGTGCGTGCGCTCTGGGATGCCTTTCGTTGATAGTTCCGACCATTTACTGGGTGGTTTATTATTCAGTTCTCGGTTAGTAACGGTGCGGGAGTAATTACATATGTGTTATGGGTCTTGGGATGCGATCTTCGCGAAGCGTTGGTCTCGTAGAATATTATACGAGGTGTAGTGTTCGACGCGCGTAGACATCACGGGGCATAGGTCACTGGCAACGTGTTACGACCTGTCGTGTCCCGTTGAAGATGGTGAAAGTATATAGGGTAATTGTTAAGGTATTCCGCGTGTGGTATACAATGAAGGACTTGTTGGAGTGTGGCCTCTTGGTGGCCTGGAATCAAAGTGCGTTGTATATAAAAATATCTTTGATACACCCTTTTTTGTTTGTGGTGGTGTCTTCGTGAAGGATGCCTGGTTGTTCTATGCCGTGTATATTTGCGGTGTCTCGCGATTTCCGTGGTTTCGACAAAATCAGTTGGTTACAGTTTTCATGCAAACAAAAGCGTGTAAAACCCCTTCCAGTATAGCGCTATCAGCTATCATCCGCTATCCTCGCCATCAACGTCTTGGACGACCTTTAGTGATGCGGGCGGCGCCACCCACAGATGCTTCTTGTAGGAGTAGTCGTTGTATTAACCAGAACATCCGCGACGAAGTCATTCTGCGTACTCGTACAAAATATCGGCAACACAAATTTGTCTAAGAATGGCCACGGTGTCTACGCCACGCTTAACCACAATAGCTACGGCAAGGAATTTGAAGGTAGCCCCGCTGATATCGGTCGACAGGCAAACGGACACGTGGCTCCAAAACTGGAACAAACTCATTCGCATTACGATAAAATGGACAAAGGTACTTATAACTATGGAGCTGGGCCATCCTGTTCCAATCACACTGTGAGGCGCCATTATCGGAAGGTTTGTGGGTTGTTGGGTGGATGGTATTCATTCAAGAATGATTGTTGTCGTTCAACTGCCGACGATGGGTGAAAACGCTAACGCAACGGTTGATGTTCCAGACAGTAAGGTGGGAAAGGAAGTGCCCCCAGATATTAATGCTGGCATTCCACTGTTTTCACAAAGTATGGCTAAATCAATGTAGACGGCTCACTATGCCACCGCGTTAGCGTCGACCTGGTTGTTTATAAATGCAACCTTGTCCCTTCCCAGCTTCAAAACGAGCACAAAATACCTACGAGCGGCATTCATAAGACTACACCCTATATTTTGATGTTTATGTTTCCTTTTGGCGCGATTTATGTCTGAACGAGTTTTTATGGTTTGATATTGAAGGTGTGGATACTAAGGGCGCAAGATGAGGGTCCGCGACCAAGTTACCTCGAATTGACGCTTATGGCATTGCTGAACGCGCCACACTCAACCTCTATTAGTACCCATTTATATTAGTCAAATGTATGCGAAAATTACAAGAGACTGAAACGTGCGACTTTCCTACTCTAATGCAATACCTTCGCTGTGACTCCGTTCATTGATTACGCTTCCGCTGAGTACATACATGTGAAACAGGCTACAGCTATAATATCGTAAAAGAGTTTACAGATGTATAGTATCTGTCACCGTGATTATATGTGGATAGTTTGGAACGAACTCTTCGATCGTGTTTGGATACCTTCCATTGCACTCAACAACGCTTACAATTCGTTTGTCCTTAACACGATCCAGCAGCGAACAACGGTCATCCAAGCCACTGGCAAACACCATAACTGCAAGCAATCGCTAGTTTGTATTAATGACGAACATTGTTTTTAGGGACCGCGTTCTAGTTGGCAGGAGGCAATTGCTAACCGTTGTTCTGGAGCATAATTTCGGAAGCGTAAAGTATTCACCAACGCAGGTACACCGTTCCTTTGGGCGTTTTCACAAACACAAAACGTTTGCGCCACCACCACACGCCACAGAACAGACGCCCAGTCACGCCCAACACACGGACGCTGATTCTACTTGTTTGTGTTGTTGCAGGTGCACCATGTGCTCCACTTCAACATGTGTATCGTACGGCACTTGCTTGTTTATGTTTTACATTTTCCTGCGCTAGTCTTCCATTCCAGAGTTTTGAGAAGAGTGTCCTGTGACCACAGACTAGATTTTGGGCGATGAGCCAAAGTGCGAGCAAGAACAACGACAACAACCACCACCACGACACCCCAGGCGGCGTCGCGGTACGCCAACAACGAGCAGCAAACAACTAGCAGCCCAGTAACACAACCACTATATCACCTGCTACAGGAACCCTTCGTCGCAGACAAGAGCCACACCAACTGCGCTTTCGGATCCGTCTTGGGTTCAGATGCACTAGAGTGCCTGTGTGCTGGATGGCCGCAGTTCATCGGTACTCTGGCATCAAAGCTGCCCTCGTTTCGTTGTTGTGGCCTGTTTCCACATTAGCGGGTACCTGGTAGTGTTTTCGGATATTCATTTTTGACTCCGTGTCGTGCTTAGTGTTCTGTTCTGTTCTGGTCGACTATATAATAATGTTTTTAGTTCGTGTTCTGTTCTGGTCGACTTGTGTTGGATGTGGTGGATGGCCGCTGCTCATTGTTGCCCTGTCATCGAAGCTCTTCTCGTTACGTAGTTGTGTTGTCCGATTACTTTAAAGACGAGTATGTTCGGCGGTACCTTTTTGCGCTTAGTGCTGTGTTCTGCTGCTCGTGTGTTGATTGTGCTGTATAATGTTGTGTAAGAGAATTTTACGAGTACTACCACATCATTTAGACAAAAAAAGTACAGAAACGAGCGTACAGCTTGCCATCTACGAGGAGAATGGTAGTGTAATGTAATGGTGCTGTACGTGATTAGGATGCACGTCTAATATGTGTACTCGTATACAACATACCTTGCATGATTCGTTTGTACCGGAAATGCTGTTCTCTTGTAAAACTGTTAGTCCTTAATGATTGGGATACGCACCCACCATCAACGTCGCGCAGGCCGGATTGGATCGTAGGCTAGGATACGTCTGGTTGGTGTTTACCTTCTACTTCCACACAAAGGTTGACGGCAGCTGCCGATACCATGCCGAGGGGGTTCATAGCCACAGCATTAACATATAATTTTGTTCATAAAATCACACCGTCGTTTTCACGGCAGTAAACACTGAAATCATCATAATGCAGTCCGACCCTCAAGTGTTTCGCTCGGTGTACTCTTCCACCTCACAGCTCAAATCCACTCGTATCGGCCGACGACAATATGTGTTTGTTCGGGGAAACTTCTCGTTTTTCTTGTGCCGATCTGGATCTCACAATTGTATTGCTTGCCCGCGAACCTTTCCCCATTTTTCAATATGTTACCAGGGTATGTCTTCACTTTGTACCCACACGTGAGTATGCTGTCGTCGGGCATGTACCTACGGTATGGACAGCCCGATAGCCATGAACAAGGCCGCTAAACAAGTACGTGTACGTCGAAGCGCAACAACGCAAGCCAAAAGACAGACTTTGTGCTGTCTTGCATATCTTCGGGCATCTATACAGCTCGCTGCGTCAACACGAACGAAAGAAACAACAATATGTTTGGCCTAGAAGAATAAACATAACATATCGTACGCACTCTTGGCGTTTGCAAGGCGCCAGTTAGCATTTACAATGGTGGACCTCTTTGTCCGTATAACTCGGATGTTGTGTATTTTCTCGTGAGCATGCGTGAAGGTCGGCAGAAGCTTTTTGGTACCTGCAGATCGCCACTTCGCAAATACAATGGTTGACCTCTGTGTACGCTTCACTAGCATCCTATTGTCTTCTTAGTCAGTGAGTGTAGCGTCGGGTGCAAGCTACCCGCGGGGCGAAGCGACTAAGCTATAATACTCATGAGGCGCGCGAGCGCGAAGCGAGCCAAGGCTCGTCGGAAGGAATCGTACTGCATTAGGGTAGGGTGGCTTGATTCCCCTTTCTCCGCAAGTGTGTGATTAATTAGACATTGTGGCCGACCACTTCTGTCCATCGCACTGAATGCACACAGCACGAATGCCAGCCCCGACGGGTTCTGTGCACGCACATACACGAACGGCCCCTTGTCATGCAGGTTTGTTGTACGTCGTTCAGAGTTGGCGAGTCACTCGGGGCAGCGCGTTTATTTCAAGGCACAAGGCAGGTCATTTTTTGTATATGGTTGTATTTGTTTGTTTTATGAGTTCTACCAAACGAGATCCAAGTCTAGGGTAATAGATAATATGTCGAAATACTGCAACGTTTGGGCCGCGTGACTAGGAATAAGCAGGTGGCAATTTCAGGCCCACCTTCCTACTGTTTTAAATAATGAGGGGACGGAGAAGCTCTCGTATATGTGCGCAGCAGTAGTTGTGGTGTTGTGGTGTCTACGAGAAGCTCTGTTAGAGACTTACCAGGTGTAGATACTTCGTCTTCAAATTAAGCCGAATGCCACTATCGCGTTGGGGAACCAGGAGACTAACACCACATCGAGTATAGCGCATGCGCGTAAAAAAAACAATCTGGATCCAGCACCAGGGTAAACACTGCGAAGGGTGGGATGGTCTGTTGGAAAACCCAATCACATTGTTATATATATTAGAACGCCTATATCCTCCCGCAGCCACGTAGGTACATTTTTGTTTGTCAAATAAATCTTATTTCGTCTCTTGTTAGTCGAAAACCCGAAAGGCCCTCTTCATTTTTGCTGAGGGTTGTGGTTCCTACCCAATTATTCTGACTACGGTTTTGGACAGCTCTTGGTGTTTGACTGTTGTTTTTGTTTCGGTTTGTATTGTTGAAAATTACAAATATACTTCAAAGTATCAGGATATAGGGGCCAAAAAGTGGATATGAAAGGAAATTTGAAAGGTTATGTTCTGTAGGGCTCGTGAAAATAGAGTGCGGGTATGGGAGTTTAAAGAACTCACACAAGTTTCTAGTATTGCTACACAGCCGTACATAAAAGTGTTGGTAATCCTCTTTCAAAATGGCAAGTTGCTTGGTTTTTAGGCTTGATTTTTTATCGGCATAATCAAGGCAACTAAGGCCGTGCTTACTTCTTTTTTTCAAAATAAGCATTCTAAACAAATGATTTTGTTTTCGGTGTTTTTTATGTGCCTTTTTGCTTTTGTGGTACTATTTTATTTTACACTTATCATTGCTGTAATACTGTATACCTCGGTCATAGCCACCCCACCCCGTCAGTATGGGAGGAACAGCGGAGGCCGCCCTTCTCGTCGTCATTAACGACATGGATTGAGAGAGGTCGTACTCATCGTCGGAGCAACTCCAGGAAACGTGCTTGCAAATTTGTGCGTCTGTGAGAAGCTTGCCTCGCGCAAATTTGTTCGTTTTTGACAACACCCCCCCTCACTACTGCCGATTGCGGTAACTGGCGAAGCACTCCCCGACAACAACGACTTGACTCATGGAACGCACGTGCCACGGATCCGAGTGCTGAGCGTCACGTGGCACCTGTTGTCAACTGCGGCCTTGACTCGTTACATGCCCGCTCTTGCCGACGTCGAGGAGATGTGGTTCAGCGAGAGGTTCGACGACAGGGTGCAGGCGGCTGCCTGGTCGGACTCAGTCGTATCTCTGGAGTTCGGTGACTACTTCGACGAGGAGATCGACGGAGTTCAATGGCCTGCTTACCTTGAACAACTCAAGTGTAGAGGTCTTTTTAACCAATGTTTGGGGGGGGCAACGTGGCCGAGTACGCTCAATTTGGTCGTGGGTTCAGACGACTTCAAGCAGGCTACTGATGGAATCCCACTCGCGGGATTTTTTTCTGTTTTGGTTTTCGCCCAATTCACGCCTGCAGTGTCTTTGAGGTCGGAGGGGTTCGCCGCGTCGTGGTTGTTGCCAGGGGCAGAGGGCTTCGCAGCGGAAGGGTTGGGGTTGGTGATCTCCCTTACCTCTTCCTCCTCCACCTCCATAGCGCGGGAATGATCCTCGTCCCGATCGTCGCCAAACATCGGCGATGGCAATTACCCATCGCAAATATCGCCCTTCTCTTCGCGTGCAGCGTGCGTCACTCCAGACTCGGATGAGGGACTCGGCACCGCCGCACTACTTTGCCCGGCGCTATTCATGACGGGGCAACCCGGACGACAAAGGCACAACTCCAATGTGGTCCAGCTGCTGTGGTCTGTGTGCTGTGTTCTGCGTGCTTGGCTGCTGGAGGCTTAGGGTGGGTAGCGATAATCGTGGGCTCTAAACGGTGCTCTAAATCACTCCTTGCACTGCCTGGCATGAAAACGATTTATAGTTCTCTACAAAAAAGCAACAAAAAGCAACAAAAATATTTTTGTTTTTGAGAGTTGCTTGAATCACGAACTTGCCTAAATATCAACTAATTATGATTAACCAAGCAACAAAAATACCCAATAGGCAATTATCAAGGCAACTCCCTTTTAAAGTTTATTACCAACACTCGTACAGAACTAACCGAAGCTTCATGAGGGTATAAAATTGTTGTACCCTTACCCCCGGTGTTGTAGCACGAGGCGTGGAGAACATATAGAAGTTCCAAGTACGGTTAAGAGAGTGTTACAGAACTCACAGAAGTTCCGTGTATTGCGGCAATGGCGTAGATAACTCACAGAAGTCCAGTACAGCAGGTATAAACATGTTATACCCGTACCCCGGGTAATGTGTCACGACGCGTGCTACGATAGAAGTAGCACTTTTTGGATGAATCGTTATCTGAATGATCGGGCTCCTTAACCCAAATTCGTCGGACTTTCATTTTTGTGACGAATACTGTTTCAGAGTATACCTCGGTCATGCGGTTTCTCCTCCGGCAGCACTTTTATTTTCCTCCAAAATATTATTTTCGGTGAGGTATGACGCTCCTTAAGTGAGGAGCTAAAAAAAAAGGGCAGCGGCCAAACACAGGTACACCTGGTCCGTTCGGGGCCAAAAACAGGTACATACTAAAATCAAGTTTAAAACGCACCCCACGAACCTGCCGTCCCTTGCAACGCTAAGTACAGTTTTTTCATTTTCTTCGTGCTCGCCCAGTGGCTACGTATACGAGTAGCTGCTATTAATAGTACGAGTAACGAACGCCTGCTGCTGTATTCTCCCTTCTCAGCTTGCGACACCCCTGGTATTCCAAGTTGACCACAATCCCCAAGGGGAGCCTTCTATCTCGTATAATTTCGGCGGAGGTGTGCAGGCAGATATGTGTGTCGCTCGAGTGGCGTGTGGTGCGAGGTGCGAAGGGAGGAGGGGGTCTCCGCGATACGTCGGCATTTGTAGTAGGGGGCATATGGTGGAACTATGAAGGGCCTCCTGATTGGCTTAAAAACACAAAAAATTAGGTGAAAGTCAAGCAGAGTAGACTAAAATCAGGTATACCTGGTAGTTAAAGAGGTAAAAACAGGTCAACGAGGTTTGGACCAATGGCAGGGCACGTGGAGTGCGTTTTTTACTTGATGTTAAGTATGTACCTGTTTTTGGCCGCAAACGGACCAGGTATACCTTTTTTGGCCGCTGCCACACTGTGACTCTTTTAGTAGCATGTCGCACGCACACAACTAGCAGAATCGATTATCGGGTCAATGCACAGCGACTCCAGAATTCTTGTAAAAGCGTCAATAATACCGGGAGAACGCCGCTCAATCTTCATTTCAGTAACAAACATTGACATCAGAATTACTTACCCAAAACACTATATCTCGTGCACGACAAAGTCTTCTCTAATGGAAAACGCCCAATGTACCAGCATCTGTCAGTACAGACACTACTAGCAACAGACAACGAAAGGCTGCTATATATTGGGAAGCCAGCGGTTCTCACGCTATCAACTTCATTAAAACTGACTACGAATTTATATTCCCTAGTTGCTTGTTTACGTTATAATGTCGATGTTTTAAGGACTGGTGAACCGACAAAAAACATTTCACCAAGAACAGCTTCGTACAGGTATTAAGCCAAACCACAACACACCAAGTCAGCACCAGGACATCCACGCCTCGTTCACTACACGGTGGCGAACCGCATCTTTGTCGCGGACACCCAGGGCTAGCAGGAGAGCCGTCGGCACGACTACTTGGTAGATTAAGCTCCCATCACCGCTGTCTGAATTTGATGGGCCTGGTACACGCCAGAACACATCTGCTACGAAGACGTATGTTAATCGGCAATATATATACAGTATCATAATGAGGAGATATTTGATGCTGAGAAGGGCGCAGCCCTTCGAAGCATCAATAGATGCTCTTCCTAATGGGTTGGGTACGTGCCCGTGGGGGTGTACCCCCCTGGTCGCGAACGGACACAAACGGACAAAAAACAGTTCTGAAAGCTGCCGCAGCGTGGCTTTATTTAAAGAATCCTTAATATTGAGGTTTGTCTGTCTGCTCGTCCCTCGCACTTCGTCTGCACTTCGTTCGCTTTGCTTTTTTTTGGCGCGCGACGCGTACACTCAACCGATTCAGACACGCTCGGGACTGATAGAGGCCCGCTATTTGTGCCGACCGTCCTGTGCTATTTGTGTCGAAAGCCGTGCCGAGATCGGAGAGCTAGGCGGTAGTGACTGCCCTAAACTGTTGCCAGTACCAAATTGTGTCACTGGGATTTCTCGGCAGTAGAGCAAACTAGCAGTAGTATATAGCAACGGGATGAGGAGGACATGTCAAGCAAGGCAAAACATGCGCTGTCAAGGGTGTAGGGTGGAATGTTCCACACTAAAAACTAGTTGTTTGGTGACAGTCACGGCATCTCAAGGCTGTCAAGGGTTGAAAGTGAAGACCACATTTCTCGGCAGTAGAGCAACAACGGTGATGATCGGACGAGAAGAGGAAGACCATCATCGCACACAGCACACACACCACCATCACCAGCAAACCCACAACGGTCGGACCGATCACCACCACCGCCACCACCCCTGCCCCACGAGCCGCAGGAGCACCAGAAGTTGTTGTTGCTCGTAGTGGCTGGTGGTGGTTGGTGGTGGCTTCGTCCCGTGGTTTGGTGGTGGTTCCTGGTTCGCACTCGTTCAGCAGCAGCAGCATGTTTTTTTTTTTTTATGATACATCCGTACACCAGACCAGCGCTTGCCATATATTCCAGAACACTGCTGCTGCTGCTGCTGCTGCTTTTTTTTTTATGTCGGGAGACATGTCAAGCAAGGCAAAACATGCGCTGTCAAGGGTGTAGGGTGGAATGTTCCACACTAAAAACTAGTTGTTTGGTGACAGTCACGGCATGTCAAGGCTGTCAAGGGTTGAAAGTGAAGACCACATTTCTCGGCAGTAGAGCAACAACGGTGATGCCATGCACCACCAGCAAACGACCAGGCACGACGGACACTTCACCACCACCGCCACCACCCCTGCCCCACGAGCCGCAGGAGCACCAGAAGTTGTTGTTGCTCGTAGTGGCTGGTGGTGGTTGGTGGTGGCTTCGTCCCGTGGTTTGGTGGTGGTTCCTGGTTCGCACTCGTTCAGCAGCAGCAGCATGTTTTTTTTTTTTTATGATACATCCGTACACCAGACCAGCGCTTGCCATATATTCCAGAACACTGCTGCTGCTGCTGCTGCTGCTTTTTTTTTTATGTCGGGAGACATGTCAAGCAAGGCAAAACATGCGCTGTCAAGGGTGTAGGGTGGAATGTTCCACACTAAAAACTAGTTGTTTGGTGACAGTCACGGCATCTCAAGGCTGTCAAGGGTTGAAAGTGAAGACCACACACACAGATTTGTACATCGTAGCTGCAACAGGCAGCTTCCGACAGACAGATTAGCAACCAGCACCACCACACCACCACCAAACACCACCACTAACTACCACCACCACCCGCACTGCCACTACCACCACTAGTATAGCTATATGGAAAATGCTCAGTCTTGCAATAGCCCTGCTGTGGTAGTGTTGGTGTGGTGGCAGCAGGTGGTGATGGTGATGTGATGGTGTGGCTTGCCTTGTGCTCTCCTCTCTCGAGAACGAAAGTACTCGTATGATAGCACCACCAGGTATTTATACTACCACCAGCAACACGGAAAAAGGACAGCAGTAGTACCAGGAACCATCACCACAACACCAACACCACAAACACCACCGCCACCAGCCGAGCAACAGGAGCACCAGAAGTTTGTTGCTCGTGGTGGCTGGTGGTCGTGGTGGTAAGTTGGCTGAGCCTCGATACCTGGTAGGTGATGATACATCCGTACACCAGACCAGCGCTTGCCATATATTCCTGGTACAGCAGCAGCAGCATTKTTTYTTTTTTTCTATCCGATTCAGGTCCGATTTGTTATGAACTGCCAACGTACCGGGTGCGAGAACACTACGAGTACGACACGAGCAAAACCAGAAAATGAAACAAAACGACAATAAAAACAAAAATTATGAAATGATGCAGAATACAAAACTCGTGCTTATTATTTGTGCCGAGTACACTGATGCCTTTTTTTTTCGCATTTTCGGTAATATAATATTATTCCAATATGTGACCTGCCCAGTACACAGAGTAGTATTAATAATACAGATATACATGATAATTTTGCTTCATTTGTTTACGATAACTTGATCTTGGAACCATTGTACCATTTTTCTTTTTATTATTATACCTACACCTACGTATGAAACGTACGTATTTGACCTGCCAGTACACAGCATTGTAGTAGTACACATACATACATGATGCCCTGCCAGTTTTCGTCGTTTCCATATAATAATGCACCAACACACACAGCCCAGCGATCCACTTAATAACCACTGTACAAGGTTGTTGCGCTGACACGCATCGCTTAACAAGAAATGTTGGTGGGTGGTGTTGGCGATGGTGGGACTACCAGCCCAGGGACCAACCAACCCACCCAGTAACTCTCTCACCCACCACGCACACCCATGAACTACTTGCCGGTCACTAAAAAAAAGGTTTCTGTGCTGACACAAATCGCAAAAAAAAAACGATCCAATCAACCACGATTGATTATTGTAGGAACACAGCAAAAAGAGAAGAACCGCCAACGCAGTAGCTTAATGCAGTTAGGAGTTTGACCACTTGAAGGCGTCTGTCACGCTCCTCATTCCACCGTTCTTGTAAGTGGTGCGTGTTCTTTAGGATTCTCTCATGGCTCTAGCACTTTTTTGACCACGGGCCGTGATCTTGCTAGATCAGACTATAGGGATTAGCAACTGAAACGAGTTTAATGTGAAGAAAAACAAAAAAAAAAAAAAAAACTACTCTACCGGGGCGACCGGTTGAAATATGATGATTAATTACCTGCATTCGCAATATAGTTACCTGTACTTCAAAATATACCTGGTGTCAGGTACTCAACGTATACGTATGATACGTACCTGGTACTACAGTAGTAACCATCTGAGAACGGTACTTTTTTTTGTGGGTTCTGCCGATGGCTGTACTGAAAGAACCAAGGCGACAATTCACACGCCGGTTGTGTCCAACAATGCCCTGAGTGAAAATGAAAATTCGCGTTCGCGTCGATTTTTATATTTTTCAGTTTTGCTTTAGTTATAGCCTTGAAAGGCTATTTTTGGTAAGGATTGCAAATGGCCAATTTTCAATATATTTAATTTCGGCTGGCTCAGGAAACCATATTATAGACCCGATATTGAAAACGTGTTCCCGGAGGATTGTGGTGATTAGCTATACGATCATCATACAAGTTGTATTGTTATTAATAGTACGGGCGTAGACCCAACCCAACCCCCAACCCTAACCCTAACCCTAACCCTAACCCTGACCCCTAACCGGACCCAAAACGGGCCCAAAACGGGCGAGAAACGCGGCTGCGCCGCTTTCGACATTTTTTTTTTGTGGTCCAAACCTGCGGACCACGATATACCTCCATACATCATTAGTGACTGTAAAATTCCCGGAAATATCCTGCCGGATGAAAAGTAAATATTACTGATCAACGTACTACTCGTACAACTTTCACCACGTGTTTTATACTAGAAGTTTAGCGGAACGTTCGTTTTCGATTGTCAGCTGTACGTATGTACGATACGTATATACGTCATACGTGAACATTGTTGTAAAATACGTATATTAATAATATAAAATGGGACCACTACTACTATAGGATACTATCCCTACTACGAGTATTGTTAGTAGTATGGTAGTAGTTTTTTTTGTTTTTTTTAACGATACGAGCTGGTTCCAGCAAGAGCAGGAACATTTCGTCTTCAGACTTTTGCGCCCTAAAGGAAAACGAGTTGGAAAACGAAATTTGGCAGGGTTGTTCTTCATGACCATACGAAAACACTACTGATGGCCTTTTTTGAAAAAATGTTTTTTCGGCGAATGAGGTACATTTTAACGTTTTTGCTTGATTTTTTTCGGCAACTTTGACCCAAAATTACCGACGAACGAAAACGAAAATGAAAAAAGGCCATCAATACGTTTTTTTGTATGCTTGTGAAGAACAACCCTGCCAAATTTCGTCTCCCAACTCTTCTTGGATCCGGGCGCTAAAGTGATTTCCGTGAAAGTAAATAGTCCCCTTAGGGTTTCCAAAGAGCTCTATACATTGTTCTAGTACTTTAGCAGGCGTTTAGTATAACACACTTGTACACACCGGTACAGATCGCATGAACAAACAAGTGTCATCGACGTCTTCCCCTTGTTGATGCGATCATATCAACACGTCTAGCGTCAAATTATTCCACGTATTGGCTGAATTATGGCCGAGAGAAGAATCATATGGATTTTAGTATTGGCAGCTTAAATCCCTATACAACAACGCCTTCCCAAGTAATACGAAAAATCCTATATCTCACGAACTACAGCTCGGACGCCACAACCAGCTACACCGATGTGTTGGCCTTGTTGATGCGGTCTCGTGGATATGCTTTGTATTGCGAGTTTCAGTGTATTCATTGTTTTATTCCCCGAAGGTGGAATGCTACGCTTTTTCCTGGAACCAGCTCGTATCAGTTTTCTCTTTCATGCACCTGGAACAGGGTAGGTCTTGCCTGTCGTATATGGCATTGCATTGTCTGCTCTGCTTACTGCACTGAGCGTAGTATCTCTGTGTCGTAATTTTGTGACCACAGAGAACTGGTACCTTTTTAGGATGAAGAATCGGCACGGACACTGACTGGGTGTACGGGTAGAAAGGAAGGTTTAATGTGAAGAACACACACAGTAGTAGTAGTAGTAGTAGTAGTAGTAGTAGTAGTAGTAGTAGTAGTAGTAGTAGTAGTAGTAGTAGTAGTAGTAGTATTAATAGTAGTAGTAGTAGTAGTAGTAGTAGCAGTACGTAAGTCGTAGTAGTAGTAGTAGTAGTATTACGGGGAACCCTAGTAAATAGGCCCACATATTGTTACGTATTGATAGTGAAAATAGTAAAACGTTAAGATTTTTGAGTGCACCGTAGGTCCCTATTTACTATGGTTCCCCGAAATAGGAGTACTTACGGAGTAGGACTACTACTCCTGCTCCTGCTACTACTACTACTACTGCTGCTGCTGCTGCTGCTGCTGCCGCTATTACTACTAGTACTACTGTAGCATGCCGCTAGCGCCTCCCCACTGCGGTGTGCTGCTACCCTGTCTGGTTTTTGCCATGACAACGGTGAAGGAAATGCGTAATCACACACTCTATGAATCATTTAACAGCAAGTAGGCACCCACTGGCAGCCACTACCAAGCTCTTGGTTTCGATTCATTGATCAACTTACTCCATACCACTACTTGCACGGTCATATTAATAGTCTCTACCAGCCCTGCAGCGTAGTATCTCGGAGTCCTAGTTTGGTGACCACAGAAATGGTACCTTTCTCGGATGAAGAATCGGCAAGGAAAGTGGGTGTTTATGGATGTTGACTTGTAGAAGGGAATGATCTATATCGGAAGAACACACACACCAGCATTCCTCTACCGCCTCGCTACTGTGGATTGCTGCTACCCCGTCTGGTGTGCACTAAGAAAAATTTGTGTATTCACGTCCTTTACGTAATTATCATTCAACAGCAAGTAGGCGTCCTTCTAACGCCCACTGGCAGCTACTCGTACCAAGCTCTTGATTTCGATGCATTCATAAAGCAGAGTCGGCCGCCAAATCCTTGAATATTGATAAAAATTGTGTTGTCATAGGCACCTGTCACACATCTGTAGGCCCTAGCCTTTAAGGCACTCCGCAGGCGCTTTCAGGCATGCGCAGATAGGAACGTCGCAGGCGAAACTAATTGAAACACGTCGTAGGCAAAATATAGGCATGTATCTAACGTGCTTTTTTTGCCTTGAACGTGCCTATTTATTCCAGGAATTTGCCTGAATAAAAGGCCTGATACGTGCCTGAAACTTTTCGGCGCCCCAAGACAAGCCCTATATAAAATTTAAGTTAGTTTCGCGTGAATGGGAAAAATGCCCGAAAAATGCCTGCAACTTGTTCACCGCACCAACTAAAACCCTACACTAATGTCAAGTATTTTGGTTTCAAGAAGTAAAATGCCTGAAAACATGCCTGCAACTTGTTCACCGCACCAACTAAAACCCTACGCTACTGTCAAGCAGTTTGGCTTCAAGTAGTCAAATGCTTGAAAACATGCCTGAAAGCTGTTTGGCGACGCAAGGAAAACATCTATAATACATATCCTACGTTTGGGAGTAAGTAGCTTGGTTTTAACGGGTAATAATATGCGTGAAATATTGCATGCAAAGGTACTCGTAGCACGCAACTAGAGCCGTGGTTCGTTACAGGACAACCAGCTGACGCACAACGTACAACGTTGAGGAAACAAGCTGTGGTTCGATACAGCACCTCTAACTAACTTTAGTGATGGTAATCAACCACCAAAGGGGGTTGCTTGACTGGTACTGTTTGGGTGTTTTTTGTTGCTTTGCTTAAAACGTTATTTGCTACATTTGGGTTGCATAGCGTGAAATGTACTATACAAAAACAATTATGTAAATATATACGGCCAATCAAGTATCGCAATACCAAAACCCATACGACGTACGTGTACACTAGAACGCACACACTTACTTTATACAGATTTTTCAATAACTCCACTAAAAACTTTACAAATGTTTTGTATCGTGTTTAGGATACTATAAAGCTGGACTATGCAAGTACGCATGGTTTTGTTGCTTCGATTATGCTTACAAAAAACATGCTTTAATAAGCTGCATTAAGCATGTTTATAAAGTTTTTTTTATATTGCTTACCAACAATAGTATAGCTGAATTGTACGCTGTACGTCAGCTAAAGGTGCTGTGGCGTATTATATTTATAGATGTGTACCCTACGGCTTGTTCCATACCGGTGAAGAATATCAAGCTTGCTATATACGTTTGCATACATTATTTCAGGTATTTTCTTCCTTTAAATCAAACTACTTGAATTTAGAACCCGATTTTTCATTGCGGCGCCCAACAGGTTTCAGGAAATATTTAAGGCCTTGTACCAGTTCAAACCAAAATACATGACATAAGTGTAGGATCTTCGTTTGGACGCTGAACTAAACATCTCAGGCCTTTCCCCGGTATTTTGCCTATTCACACAAAAGTATCCGAAGTTAGTGTAGGGTTTGTTTTAAGGCGCCAAAAAGGTATACGGCACGTCTCAGGCACTTTTCAGGCAAAATTACCTTATATACCCCATAAAACTATGCAGTTTGCCCTGATTTTGGGAGTTCTGGACTAACGGCGTTATTTTTTCACGACTTAAAGGCCTGTACTCGTAAGCGTGCCTGGTGCGTGCTTTGCAAACGAAAGGCAAGATCGGCACGAAATCAGTAGTCCAGGCACGCTAGTTTCACAAACAGGAGTTCAATCATTTTTTCAGGCATGCCTTCAATGATAAGGGCTAAACAGCAGTCTTACCACATGTATATACGACGATCCCTTTATGTAGGTGAGGAAATATCCAGGGAAACATAGAGCCATACGCCTACGTAGAGTGGTAAGAAAAGACAGTGCGGGTAAAGTTTGGTCCAAACTCGAATATGTACCGGCACCCCAGGTCTTGGGAGAAAGGTATACCCTTACCCCGGTTATTGTGGTACGGGGCATACAGAACTTACACAAGTTCCGGGTACGGGTATGGATGTCGTACAGAACTCACAGAACTTCCGGGTACGGGTATCAAACTATTACAGAGCTTACAGAAATGCCGGGTATTGTGACACAGGCGTAGAGAACTCACAGCAGCTCCGTACGGGCATACAATAGCTGTACCCGTACCCCGAGTATTGTGGCCCGGGGTGTCTAGAAGTTGCGTAAATTATAGGTACGGGTATAGATGTCGTACAGAACTTACTGAAGTTCTTAGTAGGGTAATGCCCGGGGATATACTCCTGGTATGGTTTTGAAGGTACCCTACAGAGCACAACTTTGGTGCGTAGTTTGGCTTCAGTTTTAACGTGATCATCAACCGTGCCTGGTATAATATTAGGAAAACGATGCGGCAAACGTCTTATCTACAGTAGTCCATACGCAGTTGCGTTTTTTTTTGTCGAGGACGCGAAATATGTGAGGTATTCAAACTTTAGTGACACGTCGAATGGCGGCACTCCCATGCATCTTCAGGGCAGCCGACCAGGGAAACCTACACTCAAACTAGTTTATTATACGCATGCTACGATAGAGGTGCACCGTGTTTTTGATGAGCTCCTCATTTAAGGAGCTCCATACCTCACTCGAAAACGATTTTGGAGGAAACCGAAAGTGCTACCCGACCAACAATCCCATGAGCTAAGTACTCGGTGGAAAACATGGCAACACATGAATGAAAAAACGACGAATTTGGGTTAAGGAGCCCGATCAAACACAAACAAAACCATCCAATAAGTGCTATCTCTATCATTGCACGCGTCATTAGGTACATTGACCGGTCAACACTAGACTGCCGGCTAATATTTTTGCATTCGTCGTGATAGGCCATGTTTGCCCACACAAAACGAGAGGGTAGCGAGATGTGGTGCCTAAGGGCTACAAAATGGATAAGATATAATTAAGGGGCGGCTTCGAACAAAACATTTATGAGCAAATGAAAAACAAATCCGTTTTTTGTTTTTCAATTGCGATACTATTTCTGGCATAATTTCCACATTTTCGTGACTCCCTACGAAAAACCGCATGTCTCCAGTTGTAATGCTCAGAAGTTCGACCAATTAATAGTTTCAGGGAGCCCAGATCACGGTCCACATTTGTGTCTCAGGACGCATATCGATCAGACGTCTTGTTCGTCACGGAAACTGCCTCTTACTCGAAAACGACTCGCCTACCCCTGGTACGCAAGACGAGTTTTAAAAATAACAGTTTCTCCGGCTGCTGGTACCGTTTCAACTCAGATTTTCGACGAGGACGCCGATCACTAGTAGGTGGACGTACCCGAGCCTCTAGTTTGATCGTCCGTAGCGTCTTACGTGGCCACAGCAGAGTGTAGATACCAAACAGGAGACCCGAAACGATCGAAATCTTGGTGCGGAGCACTTTAGTTTCGTGATGCAAACACAGCAATGCTTGCCCTCGCTTGAAGATCCACGCGCCTCAATACCACCTAGAGACTATAACGAGCAATCTATATGTTGGTCGGTCGAAGGTCTGAGCAATAGAACTGGAGCTATGCCGTTTTCCGTTAGTACTGATAAGGTGTTATTATAAAAGAAATAGTACTGCTGCTGTAAAAAAAGAGAATATATATATATATATTTTCAACACTGAAGTACTCTTTTGTTTTAAATACTGAAGGGCTGAAGGGGCAGGCGAAAGGCCTTGTGACGCTAAGATCAGAAAGGCAGTACCATCGAAACTTTGCAAGCCCGTAGGTATTTTCTGAGCATCAGAATATTCCCAAAGACGAGAGTACTCGTGGGCTTAGCGCTTCGAATATGTATAGTTATGTTTGTGAAATTTTCGCACTTTTCGCAACTTTTCTCTCCGCGCGAGCGCTTTTCGGCAAAACGCTAAGTACCCCGACACGGGAGGCCCGGCCGGACACATTGGTCGAGGTTTGGGCTCGATCCGAGCTCTGTGGCTCGCGTGGCGGGCGCTCAAAGTTTGTTTCCCCGGTATTTTGCCTATTCACACAAAAGAATCCGAAGTTAGTGTAGGGTTTGTTTTAAGGCGCCAAAAAGGTATACGGCACGTCTCAGGCACTTTTCAGGCAAAATTACCTTATATACCCCATAAAACAATGCATTTTGCCTTGATTTTGGGAGTTCTGGACTAACGGCGTTATTTTTTCATGACTTAAAGGCCTGTAAGCGTGCCTGGTGCGTGCTTTGCAAACGAAAGGCAAGATCGGCACGAAATCAGTAGTCCAGGCACGCTAGTTTCACAAACAGGAGTTCAATCATTTTTTCAGGCATGCCTTCAATGATAAGGGCTAAACAGCAGTCTTACCACATGTATATACGACGATCCCTTTATGTAGGTGAGGAAATATCCAGGGAAACATAGAGCCATACGCCTACGTAGAGTGGTAAGAAAAGACAGTGCGGGTAAAGTTTGGTCCAAACTCGAATATGTACCGGCACCCCAGGTCTTGGGAGAAAGGTATACCCTTACCCCGGTTATTGTGGTACGGGGCATACAGAACTTACACAAGTTCCGGGTACGGGTAAGGATGTCGTACATAACTCACAGAACTTCCGGGTACCGGTATGAAACTGTTACAGAGCTCACAAAAGTGCCAGGTATTGTGACACAGGCGTACAGAACTCACAGCAGCTCCGTACGGGCATACAATAGCTGTACCCGTACCCCGAGTATTGTGGCACGGGGTGTTTAGAAGTTGCATAAACTCTAGGTACGGGTATAGATGTCGTACAGAACTTACTCAAGTTCTTAGTGGGTAATGCCCGGGTAAATACCCCTGGTATGGTTTTGAAGGTACCCTACAGAACACAACTTTGGTAGTTTGGCTTCAGTTTTAACGTGATAATCAACCGTACCTGGTATACGATTAGGAAAACGATGCGGCAAACGTCTTATCTACAGTAGTCCGTACGCAGTTGCGTTTTTTTTTTTGTCGAGGACGCGAAATATGTGAGGTATTCAAAATTTAGTGACACGTCGAATGACGGCACTCCCATGCATCTTCACGGCAGCCGTCCAGGGAAACCTACACTCAAACTAGTATATTATACGAATGCTACGATAGAGGTGCACCGTGTTTTTTTATGAGCTCCTCACTTAAGGAGCTCCATACCTCACTCGAAAACCTTTTTTGGAGGAAACCGAAAGTGCTACCCGACCAACAATCCCATGAGCTAAGTACTCTGTGGAAAACATGGCAACCCAAGATTGAAAGTCCGAGTATATAAGGTCAAGGAGCCCGATCGAACATAACCAAAACCATCCAATAAGTGCTACCTCTCTCATAGCACGCGTCATTAGGTACATTGACCGGTCAACACTAGACTGCCGGCTAATACTTTTGCATTCGTCCTGATGGGCCATGTTTGCCCACACAAAACGAGAGGGTAGCGTGATGTGGTGCCTTAGGGCTACAAAATGGTTAAGTTATAATTAAGGGGCGGCTTCGAACAAAACATATATGAGCAAATGAAAAACAAATTCGTTTTTTGTTTTTCAGTTGCGATACTATTTCTGGCATAATTTCCACATTTTCGTGACTCTCTACGGAAAACGGCATGTCTCCAGTTCTAATGCTCAGAAGTTCGACCAATTACTAGTTTCAGAGAGCCCAGATCATGGTCATCATTTGTGTCTCAGGACGCATATCGACCAGACGTCTTGTTCGTCACGGAAACTGTCTATAATCGAAAACAACTCGCCGTACCCCTGGTACGTAAGACGAGTTCGAAAAATAGCAGTTTCTCCAGCTGCTGGTACCGTTTCAACTCAGATTTTCGACGAGGAGGCCGATCACTAGTAGGTGGACGTACCCGAGCCTCTAGTTCGATCGTCCGTAGCGTCCTACGTGGCCACAGCAGAGTGTAGATACCAAACAGGAGACCCGAAACGATCGAAATCTTGGTGCGGAGCACTTTCGTTTCGTGATGCAAACACAGCAATGCTTGCCCTCGCTTGCAGATCGAAGAGCCTCAATACCTCCTAGAGACTATAACGAGCAATCTATACGTTGGTCGGTCGAAGGTCTGAGCAATAGAACTGGAGCTATGCCGTTTTCCGTAAGTAGTAGTGATAAGGTGTTATTATACAAGAAATAGTACTGCTGCTGTAAAAAAAGAGAAAAATATATATATATTCAACACTGAAGTACTCTTTTGTTTTAAATACTGAAGGGGCAGGCCAAAGGCCTTGTGACGCTAAGATTGTTCTCGTGCACTGAAGTCTTTTAGGTAGATCAGAACGGCAGTACCATCGATACTTTGCAAGCCCATAGGTATTTTCTGAGCATCAGAATATTCCTAGAGACGAGAGTACTCGTAGGCTTAGCGCTTCGAATACTACAGTATTAATACTACCCCATGGGTATGACTGATATTACCCCTCGGTTATGATAAGACGATCACTCGGGAATAGCTAAGCGTTTTGGGGAAATCCCCTGGGCTACTTGTAGCTATCCGACAAACGGGCTGTTTGAGGAGAAACATCGTAGTAACAACCCGACTAGCAGATTATTAGAGAGAGAGACCGAGGGTCTGCGATAGCAGACGCTCGCACTCTCTCCTGTAACTTTTATGTATTTCTCTGGTTCCAAATATCTTCTGGCTTGCCAGCTTATATTGTTTTTGTCTCCATCTTCAGACCTTTAAATTATATAAAAAAAGAGGTCTCCTATATTGAAGAGAAGCTTGCTTCCAAGCTAATAATAGCAACGGTAATCCCTGCAATCCCTTCCGTCTTATATATCGGTCATACTACGTGACTAGTATTACAGCTGCTGGCCAGCTGCCCACACTATGTTTATATTATCACGAGCTGTCAATACGAGCTACACCACACACAGACACTACGGGGCAAACTAGGCATGAGCCTGCCGCGGCGAAAGACGAGGCGCAAGTTTACCTGGTATATATTGTGGTCAAAGATGTACGTAGAACACCGGTACGCGTAAAACAAGGAGTACATGTTGATAAACAAGATAATCGCCGAGGCCCTTCGTGAAAAATCACGGCTAATATCGGACAAATTAGGAACTTCTTGGGATTTTGAGGGTATTTTCGGCCTTGAATATTGCAATTTCCCCCCCAAAAAGCACTCGACGGGTATCGACGTATCTTGACGCCGCGGTCACGATATTGGCTGTTTCATGTTACAACTTTGTTTTTGTTTATGTTATGAAACAAAATGTCAGTGAAAACAATGTCCTGCATGGAACATACGTGTACAGAGCGTCGAAGGGTAAACCCGACTAGACGAGTTGACAGCGAAGCTGAGCCTGGCCTCGTATGTCCTATCGCTGGTGCTGCCGACGTTCTGATGTTTTGGTTGCTGCCGCCGCCACGACTGCTGCCTCTGCTGTTGCTGTATGCTGATAATATATTTCTATTAATAGTGAAAATAGAAAGAACCCAAAACCGGTATCCATACGTAGATGCTCGTGCTTGTTTGTTCAGTATAACCAGTATTCGCCCAGCATCATGCATCGAAGACTTCTTACTGCAGATACGGAGGTCCTGCTTAATTACTAATGAGCAGTACTCGTACCGGTGCGCTACCAGGTATGTATGTTAAACTCTTCACACAGCACCCGTAATGCCGTACTCAAGCCAAGGGATCGATGCTGTCCCTTGCATTACTGACGTTTCCTCGTTCGCTCTAGACTTCGCAGCTTGTGTCATCCGCAAGGTCAGTACGGCAGCAAAACAATAGTACGTACGTACTTGCGCGCGCGTCCGTAGGAGAAATAGGGCGAAAATACGAAAATACCTTCGGCTTCGGGTTGATGTGCTTCAAACTTCTGAGCTGACGAACTCATTTCTTGCCAAATTAGCAAAGAGTACAAACACATTCATGTACCACGCTCACAAAACGCGAAGTCGGGTGGTACTGCAACTGCTCCAACTCCGTCGTTAGTATACGCAGCTACGAGCCAAGCTTCATTCATAGCATTTCCGAGTTGGGGGATCGAGTTCGTGGTCTTTGACACTTTGACAAGTACGAATAAACTACTACTCTATAATCACGGCATAATCAATGACATGTACGAGGAAAACCTCTTCACAGCAACATGCCATAAGATGCTGAACAAACAGGAGCCATGAGCTCACCTACTGTAGTCTCCGTGTCGAAGGAGATCGTTGATATCGGCCGTCACCGAAAATTCCCCCCGCTGCGCGTGTACGTTGTTCGACCGAGCGGCGAATCCCTTTTCAGCCTTGGGTCGAGACAAACAAAATGTCCCCAGACAACATACATGGAACGGCCTCTAAAACACCGTGGAACTCCGCAGTTGGAGTCCGGGGAGAAGGACGCCGACGGAATGACATCCTGAATTGGCTAGAGGAGGAGGTACACTACAGGATATACCGCCATCCAAGCCCTGCCTACACCCTTTTCTGGAACAGACCCCTCTCGTGGTGTGAACTAGCCAGGTAAGCTGATGAGTGGGGTTCTTGCGCAGCTTTACCATCAAGTGCATCGTTGCACGAGAGGTGTGGTTCCAGGATTAGCAAAAACGCACACTACTCACAGAACGAGGTTGCACTGACCAGATGCGGCCGAAGGCATCCAAAGCTACCAACACGACTCCATAGTCTGAGTGTATGGCAAAATGGAAACCTAAGTCATAGTCAAGTATAGGGAAACCCCTGTTGCCACAATTTTTTCACCAAGAAGTTTGACCAAAACAAAAGCCTGTTGTTTTTGCTCAAAAATAAAGGGCACTAGCCAAAAGTAGGTATACGTACGCCTTTTGAGCCATTTATAGGTACACGGCGTATTGTTCCCCGGAAACGGCTTCCTGGCCCCGCCTGATATGGGGACTGCGCTCCCTACAAATGGTTACAAAGCCATGCGACACCTATTATAGTATAAGCTATTCAAATTCCGCGTCACCTTTTTTTGTCTTCAAGTGTACCTACAAATGGCTCGAACGATCAATTTTTGAAAACTGAAAATATAGACAGACGGCCACACCAGATGCAGGGACTGTCAACCAGCCGACAGTATCTGNATGTATGATATGGCAGTTTTACTTACTAATTATCATAGTAGACACTAAAACAACGGCGTTCACTACGTATGTACACCCGACTGAAAGCCTAGCAAGAAACAGCTGATATGAGTACCCGGATATTTTTTCAGGGATTTGGCAAGTACTCGTTGGCCGCGAGCACTCGCAGGGGTACAACTGATTTGTTGTGTGTACCGGTAGTTGTGTGTGGGTTTTTTTCGTTTACTCCCTTACTTCGTTTGGAATGAAGTACGTATATATATACGAGTACGTACGTGTTTCAACAAAAACGAAGTATTTCGACCCCCACACAAATATCAAGTCGACTTCGATCCCGACACTAAACCACCCCCACCCATAAACAATAAGTTGATTTCGACCCCAACACTTGAAATCAAGTACAATGTTCGATCCCGACTCTCAAATCAAGGTTTTGTAGATGCCAACTCTAACAATCAAGTCCATTTCGATGCCCCGACACAAAAACAAAGTCAAATTCGACTGACCACACGAACTCCAAGTCGATTGCGATCCTCACACTAAAACCTAACCGATTTGGATCCCGACTCTAAAACCAAGTAATTACCGGCCCACCAACAAAACTATTAGGAGCTCACTTTCGATCGAGAGACTAAATAAAACAATAGTTACGTATGATAAAGAAAGGAGTGAGACTTCACATGCATCCATGTATAGTATTTTATAGGTTTCCTTTTCGTTTTGGCTGCGGCCTTGATTTTGTTCTGTTCGAGGATGCTCATGAGTAATCAATATTGAAGCTCGTGCTGCATATTGTCGGGGGCAAACGAGATAATAATTACCAAGTCAATTTCGATCCCTTCTGAAATCAAGTCCATTTCCACCCCCCGCACTGAAAGCAAGTTCATTTCGTTCATTTCCTGCCCAACCACAAAAAACGAGTCAATCTGGAAACCACACTGAAACCAAGTAATTTCCGGCCCGCTCACAAAAACCACGTAAATTCATATATATATATATGTTGTTCGATTTTCATGTTTGTCCTTGCGCCACTCCCCTAGGCACGTCCCGGAGGGGAACCTTGTACTACAGTATTAATACTACCCCATGGGTATGACTGATATTACCCCTCGGTTATGATAAGACGATTACTCGGGAATAGCTAAGCGTTTTGGGAAAATCCCCTGGGCTACTTGTAGCTATCCGACAAACGGGCTGGTTGAGGAGAAACATCGTAGTAACAACCCGACTAGCAGAATATTAGAGAGAGAGACCGAGGGTCTGCGATAGCAGAAGCTCGCACTCTCTCCTGTAACTTTAATTTATTTCTCTGGTTCCACATATCTTCTGGCTTGCCAGCCTATATTGTTTTTGTCTCCATCTTCGGACTTTTCAATTATATAAAAAAGAGGTCTCCTATATTGAAGAGAAGCTTGCTTCCAAGCTAGTAATAGCAACGGTAATCCCTGCAATCCCTTCCGTCTTATATATCGGTCATACTACGTGACTAGTATTACAGCTGCTGGCCAGCTGCCCACACTATGTTTATATTACCACGAGCTGTCAATACGAGCTACACCACACACAGACACTACGGGGCAAACTAGGCATAAGCCTGCCGCGGCGAAAGACGAGGCGCAAGTTTACCTGGTATATATTGTGGTCAAAGATGTACGTAGATCACCGGTACGCGTAAAATAAGGAGTACGTGTTGATAAACAAGATAATCGCCGAGGCCCTTCGTGAAAAATTACGGCTAATATCGGACAAATTAGGAACTTCTTGGGATTTTGAGGGTATTTCCGGCCTTGAATATTGCAATTCCCCCCCCAAAAAGCACTCGACGGGTATCGACGTATCGCGACGCCGCGGTCACGATATTGGCTGTTTCACGTTACAACTCTGTTTTTTTTTTATGTTATGAAACAAAATGTCAGTGAAAACAATGTCCTGCACGGAACATACGTGTACAGAGCGTCGAAGGGTAAACCCGACTAGACGAGTTGACAGCGAAGCTGAGCCTGGCCTCGTATGTCCTATCGCTGGTGCTGCCGACGTTCTGATGTTTTGGTTGCTGCCGCCGCCACGACTGCTGCCTCTGCTGTTGCTGTATGCTGATAATATATTTCTAGTGAAAATAGAAAGAACCCAAAACCGGCATCCATACGTAGATGCTCGTGCTTGTTTGTTCAGTATAACCAGCATCATGCATCGAAGACTTCTTACTGCAGATACGGAGGTCCTGCTTAATTACTAATGAGCAGTACTCGTACCGGTGCGCTACCAGGTATGTTAAACTCTTCACACAGCACCCGTAATGCCGTACTCAAGCCAAGGGGTCGATGCTGTCCCTTGCAATACTGACGTTTTCTCGTTCGCTCTAGACTTCGCAGCTTGTGTCATCCGCAAGGTCAGTACAGCAGCAAAACAATAGTACGTACGTACTTGCGCGCGCGTCCGTAGGAGAAATGGGGCGAAAATACGAAAATACCTTCGGCTTCGGGTTGATGTGCTTCAAACTTCTGAGCTGACGAACTCATTTCTTGCCAAATTAGCAAAGAGTACAAACGCATTCATGTACCACGCTCACACAACGCGAAGTCGGGTGGTACTGCAACTGCTCCAACTCCGTCGTTAGTATATGCAGCTACGAGCCAAGCTTCATTCATAGAATTTCCGAGTTGGGGGATCGAGTTCGTGGTCTTTGAGAAGTACGAATAAACTACTACTCTATAATCACGGCATAATCAATGACATGGACGAGGAAAACCTCTTCACAGCAACATGCCATAAGATGCTGAACAAACAGGAGCCATTAGCTCACCTACTGTAGTCTCCGTGTCGAAGGAGATCGTTGATATCGGCCGTCACCGAAAATTCCCCCCGCTGCGCGTGTAGGTTGTTCGACCGAGCGGCGAATCCCTTTTCAGCCTTGGGTCGAGACAAACAAAATGTCCCCAGACAACATACATGGAACGGCCTCTAAAACACCGTGGAACTCCGCAGTTGGAGTCCGGGGAGAAGGACGCCGACGGAATGACATCCTGAATTGGCTAGAGGAGGAGGTACACTACAGGATATACCGCCATCCAAGCCCTGCCTACACCCTTTTCTGGAACAGACCCCTCTCGTGGTGTGAACTAGCCAGGTAAGCTGATGAGTGGGGTTCTTGCGCAGCTTTACCATCAAGTGCATCGTTGCACGAGAGGTGTGGTTCCAGGATTAGCAAAAACGCACACTACTCACAGAACGAGGTTGCACTGACCAGATGCGGCCGAAGGCATCCCGAGTTACCAACACGACTCCATAGTCTAAGTGTATGGCAAAATGGAAACCTTAGTCATAGTCAAGTATAGGGAAACCCCTGTTGCCACAAATTTTTCGCCAAGATGTTTGACCAAAACAAAAGCCTGTTGTTTTTGCTCAAAAATAAAGGGCACTAGCCAAAAGTAGGTATACGTACGCCTTTTGAGCCATTTATAGGTACACGGCGTATTGTTCCCCGGAAACGGCTTCCTGGCCCCGCCTGATATGGGGACTGCGCTCCCTACAAATGGTTACAAAGCCATGCGACACCTATTATAGTATAAGCTATTCAAATTCCGCGTCACCTTTTTTTGTCTTCAAGTGTACCTACAAATGGCTCGAACGATCAATTTTTGAAAACTGAAAATATAGACAGACGGCCACACCAGATGCAGGGACTGTCAACCAGCCGACAGTATCTGTCAACCAGCTGACCGTCCTACTACCGGAGGCCCACGGTCACATTTATGATATTAGTCTTTTGGACCACATGCCTTTAATGGGTGTGATTGCGGTGCGGAGAAACAAGAATGACGAGTGTTCCATGCCGTTATGCTGAAAGTGCAATGGTATTCTGTAGTGCAGTATACAGTAGGAGCAAGTTCGGTATATACGTTTTCAGAGTATTAGCATGCTGATAAGGGGGTCTAACTTTGGCAACCGTTGGCGCGGTCCCGAACATTGCATAGCAAACATGGGTTAATATAATGTGCGTTACAGGTTTACAGGTACAGTCGGCTGGTTGACATTCCTGGCATCTGGTGTGGCCGTCTGTCTATATCTCACTTGTCAAGAATTGATCGTTCAAGCCATTTATAGGTACACTTGAAGACAAAAATAGGTGACGCTGAATTTGAAGCTGAAAAAAGCTTTTCCTTGGCCTTTTGAGCCATTTGTAGGTACGAAGGAGCACAGGCCCAATATCAGGCGGGGTCAGGAAGCCTTTTCCGGGGTTCAATACGCCATGTGTCTATAAAGGGCTTAAAAGTTGTAGGTACACCCATATTTGTCTAGTTCCGAGAAAAAATAGCCCCGCCGCTGGGGTCTGTTCGTAAGCCGCCAAAATAAAACATGCAGCCGCAGAGAAATGCGAGTACCGAAACGTACATACCGAGCTGGTTTTCAAAGCACCGAGCTGCCTAGAACACGGCACACGAGACAACACAAGCCCTAGCCGCTTGGTACAGCGGCGAAATAAGTATAGAAACCCGACGCTGCTCTTCCTGGGCGGAGACGACCTCATTGTTTCTGTATTGGCGAGTAGAGTGAGGCAACGCCTTAAAAGCAGGTCTCTTTCGTGCCCCATGGCCTACAGCTCAGCATATTGCTGTGCTGGAAGCAGCTTTTCCTTAACCGCCGACCTGTCTAGGAATCGAGACACAGGATAAGACAAGCCCTGCGCGTTTGGTCCAGCTGCGACGTAAGTGGTAGAAACACGGTGCGGCTGTGGCTGGCAGTCTCGAGCCGGGTAGCTTCTTTAACCGTCAATGGTGTGAGGCGACCTGTCAAAAGCAGCCTTCGTTTGTGCCCCACGAACAGCAATTTGGTTTAGCTCGAAGCCAGAATTTCCATAACCACCGATCCCGCTAGAACACCACACACAAGAGACGACGAGCCCTATCCGATTGCTGGAGCAACGGCTTGGGTAGTAGGAGAAATGTGCTGCTGCTTTTCAGCGGTTGGGGGCGTAGTAGCTGCCGCAATCGCTTGCGTTGCTTGCTTCTGCTGTTGGTGTTGCTGCGACCAGAAATACTAACGCACAGAGGAGCGCGGATCGGGCCACTCGGCGATGCACACTATACAACAGTTGGTTCAAACGGACAAACAAAATGACAACCTTCAATCTCTTTGAAATATTTCAAAAGTTTGGGAATAACAACAAAAACAATCACCGAAACAAAACGCGAAAAAGTGCCCCGCGATCGCATTTGTTACCAAAAGTCCAAGCTAAAGGACAATTCCTTCTTGATTTTTGATTGGGTTTTTACAGGGGGGACCCTCTATGAGTTCAAACGTTTGGGAATCACACCAAAGATATTTACCGGAACAAAACGCAAAATAACGCCCTGCGATCGAATTTGTAAACATTTTTTGCTAAAGGACAATTCCGTGTTTTTGTTTTACAGAGGAAACCCTCTATTATGTGCTCAATTGCGCACAAACGAGATGCTGGCAACTTAGACATACACCGAAACAAAAAGTACGATAATCGGAGAGAGGTGCGACGAACCTCCGCCACAACACCCCAACTTCAACACGACGCTCAAACGCGCGCGATGTACAATATTTTGCCGCAAAACTCCCCACAGCAGTGCATAACAAGATGACAGCAGCGCGGCAGCGGCACAGCCAAAAAAAACTCGTGACCCCAATGTACGGATGCAATATTTACAGCAACAAGCGAAAACGAACCAAAACGAGGGTGGAACATGCTTGAATTCTATCAAGTCAACTGAGATAGAACGCAAATGTCCGACGTAGCCTGTGCTTATGTGGTTGCGTAACACTTTGAAATATTGAGTTCCTTGCCTTACACGTGGTGTTATCAGCAAATATGCGACCGGCGTTGGTGCACGTTATTCCATCCGTTTTAGGTTGCGCCGCTTATTGCTGCAAAAATGCTCTACATAACCGTCGACTTATTTATTTGTCTTATTTTTGGGTGCAAATACTGTACGTATCAGGCTAAGGCCGTTTCCTATGCGGTTCGATTTTTAAGCCTCAGATTATCGTTTGATCGATTTTTCAGCGACCTACAGTTTTTCGAAAATCGAAACAGTCGTCCAATGCGAGAAAAACGAATTGTATTGTACGTGCAGATATTTGAGCAAACGGCGAGACCAACTGCTGTTGCTGCGGTCTAGCGCCGCCAAGAGAGGCGCCGAGTGTGCTGCACTGGGCGTAGGACCTAAGCGTCCGCCGAAGCCACGCTGGCTGCCTCTGGTCTGGCGGCGACGTGCCGGATGCGCTCGAGTTGACCAGTCTTGATATTTTGAATTTTGAAACAACGAAGCATCCGAGCCCAGCACGTTGACTGACTGCTGCTGCTGCTTCTGCGGCTGCTTCTGCTGCTGCTTCTGCTGCTGCTGCTGTAAAGTCTACCAGTACCAAGAGGCGTGCGCCGAGTGCGCTTCCCTTCGTCTGTACGCCCGAGCCCGCGCCAGGCGACTGTAGTCTGGCGATGGGGAGACGCACCGCTCGCCGGCTGCGTGTCGGGCGCGAACCAATGTCGCTGTGTAACCATCCAACTCATCGATCTTTTTGTCTGCTGCTGCTGCTGGTGCTGGTGCTGCTGCTGCTGCTGCTGCTGCTGCTGCTGCTGCTGCGGCTGCCTGCTTGCTGCGTGGATGACATCTTAAATTGAAAGACCATGCCATTTCTCGATTGGAAAATCTGATGACCGAAGTTGTCGGATTTTCGGCAAAAATTAGACGACTTGGGCTATCGGACTCTCAAATCGAAAAAACTCCGGTCATATTTTGCACAATCGAACTGCATAAGCAGATGCTTTCGATATTTTGAAATCGAAATAAACAAATATGAAGCTCGAAATCGAACAGAATGTGAACGGCCTCATTATTTTGCGGTCGGATTGAGAGGATAGGAAAACTGCATTTCTGATCCACTCTTATTTCGATCGGGTGTGCTTGGATGCCTTCCCTATCGTCAATCTGATCGATTTTGTAGTGTTTTGTCTTCTTCCTGGGGGCGGTTGGTACAAGAGTAGAAAAATGCTTCCTTTCCTGCTTGCGGGCGCTAGGAGGTTATTGCTCTGGGAGCAGCAGCTGCAGCAGCCATAGAGAGCAGCGGCAGCAATAAATCAGTCAGCCCTGCATCAGAGAGGTGTTTAGGTTGCTGCTTGATGGCGTGACCGTGCGTTCGGAGGCATGAAGAGAGATGCGGTGAGCTTCAGAATTTGTTTCGACTGAGAAATTCAATCCACGAATCCCGTCGACAAAGTTGGGATTGAATTTCTCAATCGAAAGAGTTGGTATCCAAAAAACTGTTTTTTTTACGGCATAAGAACGCCCGATTGTGGCTTCAATCGGAAACCAGCTTTTTCGATCCCTGTATCCGACTGCAAAATATTTAGCCTTACGCGCACAATAACCAACTGGATCGGATCTGTTTATGTAAAGCCACATCGTAATACGTCAGCTGTGAGTGCTACACCGATTGGACGGTTGAGAAAATGTCCGTTGGTTTGTATTGTCGACGCTCCAGGAACAACCCCACTGTTAGTTTGCACGGGGGCGGCAGAGGTATGCTTTTGCCGCTGGTGTAATTTCCCATCAGCAGTAAATGCAATGTACACAATTAAATCACCAGAGTGTGAGGAGGTAAAGCGATGCACTGCGGTAGACAAATATAAAATATAGCCTTTAGTTTTGTCTCGCACTCTATTTGTGTATGGAGCAAAATATAAAGCAAAATAACACCTATATTGCGCTGTGCTGTCAGAGGTTATAGACCATTATACCGCTGTTGAAACGTTGCGCAATATGGTTAAGGTTGTTTTTGCGATGCCGTCGTGTTTTTCACTTAACGGCAGAATTCCACACACACTTCCGGACAGGTACGCGCCGTGGCGTCTGTCGACGACGAAGGGGAAGGAGCCGCGCTTCATTTTCACCCTGTTTAGGCAACCCTCAACCGCCACATGATTTAATAAATTCTGGATTCGCGTTCTTGGGTAGGGGCAAAACAAAAGTAACCCACCGTCGCGCTCTTCGCCCGCACCCACACCGCCCAGGGGCATGAAAATAGTTACCCTCGGACTGCAGGTATACGGGTACTACAGTTGGATAACTTTCATAAATGGACTTTAGAAATTGTCTACGATGTACAGTTCGCAAACGTACAGGACCCTATAAAACATATAGGTAGACCCGAGGAACACATTCGGATTTTTTTCATTGTATACTATTAATAGTGTATATATATCCCTCATCTCCTGCTCTGTCTAGAAAGGGATGCGAGGTCAATGGTCAAATGACAAAGGCAAGCAACAAATGAGTACGCGCCCCCCCCCGCCCCCTCTCCTCGTCCCTTCCGGCACATGTAAACCTTCGTACGCCTGATCCTTAACACTGGCTCCCGAATCGGAAACCGAAACATGGTCGGAGTCTATCTGGCTCGAAAACCAAGATAGGTCACCAGAGTAACATCACCCGATGTGTCCGTGACCGTTATCCCACCTGCCTCGACTCCCCAACCCAAACAATTATGGGTAAATTTCCCATCCGGCTGTCCCCCGCCTCTCTCGGCATCTCCGCTTTCTGTGTCTCGACATCGGTCGCCGTGACTACCGACGGCGGAGGGCCGAGGTAACAGCGGCCCTGTACCCACACCACAGGAAGCGCTCATTTTCCTCGCAGCTACACCTTTCGCCCATGTTGGTTGTCGATGCGGCCTTCTACCGGTCACAACCGCACGATAACAAGCACCTCTTCCTCTCGGTACCGACATAACCGTGCTCGGGAAATGTAGGACCAAAATACTTGCCGTCAGTGTCGATTCCTTGTCCATCTTGCCTCTCGGGCTGACCTCCCACCCCTCACCCTTGAACTCCACATTCGACCCATTGTCGTGGAGCCCGCAATGCCATACCTCGAAGGCACCCCGGGTTGGCGGGGAAATGCTTGTCGAGAGACTCGTAGGGTGGGCAGCAGTTCGTAGAAATTCCAGATTTGAATTTAACAAGAACAGCGCCATCCACCAGCCGTCGTTTTGGACGTTACAATGTTGAGGAAGGATGCCGGTCGGTTATTTGTTTCCAGCGAGAACGAAAGCTACCTCGTAGTAAGAGACCCACGATGTAGCATAACGTTTAATACCACCGGAAAGGTGCCCGGTCCGCGTCCCATCTTCTTGAACAAATATGGGATTGGCGAAGAGACGCTGTGACCGTACGGTTTTCAGAGTGAATTCCAATATCCTCCGGAGCGGTAGCGTGGTTTTCGCAGGGAGCAAGTCACAGCCCGCCCAGAGGTAGACACGAACGAAAAGACGCTCCTAAGCCATGTCATATAAAAAACAGCTGCGAAACCCGTCTTCGGGCAACGTCATGTAACTCCTGTTCTGTAGGTGGAAGACTGATCGGTAAACCCTGTTAACCAAAATATATTTACGGATAATATAAGCACGTCCACACGTCGGTATCTACGGATAGTGTAAACAACCTCGAGAAGCTCTTTACCAAGTATTTTGGCAGTAAACCAGAAAGTAAACAGCCGAAATATCCGCCTCGCGAATCTCTGGCCCGCTTGGGGTCTGGACACTAACATAAATATCCTGTCTATCTCGCCAATGCAGAAGGTCCCGTGCTCCTCGCGGGCCTCGTCCCGCCCCTCCCCGACCGTGCCCCTTTCGAAACTCGGGGCCTGTTGTTCAAGAGAGCCTCGCTGTTCCAGTCAAGCGAATGGTGGTGTCACCCCTTCATGTTGCCAACCGCCATGCTATCTCGACCTTCAGCTGCAACCTTACACAACTTCACCTTTTTTCTGCTGGCTTCATGCAGTGTAATATATCGTCGCGAGGCATCGCCGTTCCTGTCGGTAGCTTGAAAGAAGGCGTAGCAGCAGCCTTCCCTGAAGCAGAGCTTTTCCTATTGGGTTCGAACGTTCGCGCGACCAGCCCCAGCATCCCTGTCTCATCACCTCGACACCCTTGCACGAAAGCGCGAACCAGAGGGTGGTGATGCTGACGGACACGCGTGGCTTCCCCGCCAGAATCGCGTCTATCGCACGCAGTGCACAAGGCGGCTGTCGTCGAAATCGCAGCGTTTACTTGGCGTACAATACACTTGAGGCCTGATGCAGGCGGCGTCTGCCCGCAACTCGCCTGTCGTAGTTGTTTCCGCCAGGGTTCGTGGTTGGTGCCCCTCTAAGGCTTGTGTGCGGACAGTCTGCGGTTAGGGTCCACGTGAAGTGTGTAGGGCGAAAGGAGAGTGGCAGCCCTCCCTGCACTCCTGCGCCGACCAGCATTAGCCTTCGTGCTCGCCTCGCCCTTTCTACCCTCATTGCTCGCTACCTTATAGATGCTCTCGGCGCACAGAGGTTACTCGCAACCTACCCGCTCTTGCTCGCATTATTTCTCGCTGTCTAGCCAATATATCAAACCGGATATCCCCTCCGATTGACACGATCCTCCTCTTACACCTCTTACGGTGCAGCCTCAGCTTTTCTCCACCTGACCGCACCTTCGCGCCCCGAATCAGTAGCAGCTCGCTTGCCGTGTACCTCTGGAGCTCCCAAAGGAGGGGCGCCGTTCGCAGCTCCAACATGGCCTCGGTCGGTGCAGTGTCGTGAGTTCTACCCCACCCCCATCGCGCTTGTTGAATGTGAATTCGGACGGGTATCTGGCTCGCTTGTGTCAACGGTCAACCGCGCTGGATTCGGCGCCCTGGTCAGCGTGCTCACCCCACTGCCAGCCGGACTGGCTTGGAGCAGACTCTCCGCGATGTCGCTGCGCTGGGCTGAGTGGAATTACTGTCTACTGTAGCCAACACACTATGTGCTGAACCACTTTTTAAACCTGAAGTCGGGCACGCAAGTAGAATCATGAACAAATGCGGGACTGCCGGTGCGTACCGCATTTATGGGCACAAAGCAAGACGATTGGGGAATCTAGTGACGGTACGACATCATTTTCGTGGCGTTCCTGTAGAGTACACACTACTCAGTGGTGCTAAAGTACCCACATCTGTAAATCAGGTTGCACACGTATGCCAAGCGGGCAGCCTCAGGATCACTGTGGTTGACGTGAGTGCCTTTTTTTCTGAGTGTCGCCTAACCACACAGGTAACCAGAACCTTCCTCCTATGAAAGAGGAGGGTTGTGTTGCCTCTTACCTGCGGTTTCGCACGCTCCCGCCCTCCCTCCACTTGATCGTCTGTTGCTGCGTGTCATGACAGCGTAAACCACCGTGCAACTTTAGGTACTCAATAACATAGAGCCTGTTCGTAGACGATACACAGAGGAGGGAGGTTAGGAGTGTCACACGCGCGGCGTTCTTCCTTCGCGCAATACATCTCTCGTAAGAAAGGGGATGATTGACCGTAACGAGAACACGTCGCTAAGGAGTAGTTCGTAGCGCACGCACGTCTTTCAACCCCACCTGACCCTTACTTCCTGATCCAGCAAGAAGGATAATTCCCTGCTCGTATACTTTATGAGGCCGTACGATAAGTTCGGGTTGCCTAACACGAACGTGGCCCGTTAGCACATGACTGATCAAGCATTCGGAGGTAGTTGAATGGAATCCTGTTTTGTACATGCTACGGCCGCTGCTACTTGCTACTGATGCTGATAGAAATTTCATATGTGAAATTGTCGATGGGGGGGGACATATTTACGTGATGCCTCGTCCTCTATCAGAATGGAAACGTTAGCGGACACACAAGACCACGAAAGTGCACGACAACACGGTGTAACCGACAGCCATTATGCACAAAGTTTTAGGCAGCACAACAAAAATAAATTCCAATCGCGTCGTGCTTAACGTTGTCTGCATGGAATCGTCTCAAACATTTTGCATTGGGTTGGAAATGACCTTGACGCTGTGTCAAAGTTCTCCTGAGCGATTTGCTTGGACACCGTGATAGCTAAAAAGGCGCTCTCACCAAGCAAGGTGAAGATTCTCGAGCGTGTTCGTTTAGTGGTACGCACGCACGAAACTAGACATAACGTCTCCCACTGTGCCCACTAGCGCACACTCGAAACATATCATCACTCCCTATCAGCTACACGATTCACCCTCTTCAGTTGTGTGGCTGTTCGTCCTCTCGTAGCGCCGTCAGTAGTCCCAGCCCTAAGGTGCCCTCAGGATGTATCTGCTGTAAAAATAGAGGGGTTTCCACGAATCCCTTTTTTTTATAGTATTCTTTAGCGCTGCCGCCGATCATTCAATATAAGTATTGGATTTGGATGAGGCCTCCTGCTCCGGCGGAGGGCCTCGCCCGGGATAAACTCCGCGCTGAGTGCGCTCTCAGCGCGGTGTCTTTCCCTGCAATTAAAAATGACCGTGCAGAAAACGACTACTAATCAAGCTTGTAGGGTGGGTGGGAAGGTCTGTATTTTTCCTGCACCTATTACCCTGTTCCTCGCTGCTCGGCTCGCTCTCGACCGAATGATGGAGCGGCAGCACACCGAATCTCATACAACCGAACAAAAGCTGGAACCACCTCTTTTGTTCCAACGGTTGTTTCCCGCTGATTGGTCAACGATTTTACTATAATATGCTTTAGCGCTGCCGCCGATCATTCAATGTAAGTATTAAATTTGGATGAGGCCTCCTGCCCCGGCCGATGGTCCCACCCAAACTTCATTGTATTTACTAAGTTAGCATAAGCCAGCGGCCGGTTATTATTGTATCGTCTAACCCAAACTTACTTAAATGATCCGTACGTTAGGCGTAATTTTTCGCGCATGCGGAAAAGTCTGACTCAAATGCCTGGGATAGCGGCAACTCGTTCGCGCGCGCGTACTCGTGGTCCCGAGTCTTTTTAGACGCTCGGACCCCTGCGCTCGTCGTCGAACCGACGAGGTGCTTCGCTATGCCCTCTGTCTTCCCCCCTCCCGATCTTCGTGATCTCGTCAACTGTTGTGCCTGCCAACGACTTACTCACCGAGTCTCCCACTCGTTTAAAACGTTTTTATCCTCTTTGTACTGAAACCAGACTCCTGATACAACACTGAGTGGCCTTCTTCGTCGGCCATGTCAACCCATAAGAGTTTCCCGAAAGCACGCGGAACACACACACAATCATAGCTCCCAACGGCCGACGCGGAGATAAAACGTGACCCTCGGCACCGAGTATGCATTATTTTTATAACGCAGATATTTTCAGGCTGACTATGAGGACGTGTACAGTAGTTTTGTTTTTTCTCTTGTAGCCATTGTGTATTTCCGGCACGAGCGTCGCCGCTCCCGGACAGTTGGATTTCGAGAACAGCATTTGTCCTCTGTAATACAGTCCTCATTTCCAGACATGCACGCTTCTTCCAGGAAAAACCCAGGTACCTTTGTTTTAATTCGTAGAATCGCAAGAATATAGAACAGCCCACAATAAGATACGTATTCACATCGAAGGTATTTTTTTTCCCGCCGATATGTATGACAAACGAGAAGGCCTGTTCGGTACCGCAAGCACATGGTGCTCCCCTCTATCTAACGTTTGCGTCATTTTCACCCTTGTGGCCGGCACACTGTCCTCCGATCTGCCAGCAAGACGTGTCTTTGAGAACTGCAAAAATCAACTGCAGGTCGGTTGTCGAGCTGCGTGCACCAATAAAAGTATCAGGGCAAGCGGCAGGATGAAACTGCCCTTAAACAATGTCTGCTACAATCGTAAGCCGTACAGCAACACCGTAATGCTGGCATTCGTTGTTTTAACGCTTGCAGCCTGCTGTGTGTGCAGTCGTCTTGTCTCGTCTCAGCCAGAAACGAGCGTAAAAATGGCGCTTCGGTTAGCGTGTACACCGAAACTCGAATGTGGCAGCAACATCGCGTGTTTTCTTATCGTTTTCTATCACCCGCGACCATATGATCACCATTACCGATAGACGGTTTGTAAAGCATATACCAGGTATACGACTTGTGAAAAGCACATACGAGCTGGTTCAAGTTGGACACCCTGAATGTTGTCGGACACGAATGCCGCTTGCAATATGTACGCGCATGTCAAATATCATGTATTTCGTATCGCACTGACCGCCATGAGCAGTGGTGGACGGTGAAATACCCAGTGTTGTAGTTGGGGCCCTAGGGCTAGCGCTATCAGCCAACTATGTAGCCCGACCGACCACGGGCTTTCACTTTTTCCGGAAACAGTCAGGTGTTTCCGTGGGAAATATCATATTGTGTTTACATAGTTTGCTGAATGGTGCTTGAACATGTACTTGAAGGTAAGTCTGTAAAAACATCCGTGCATGTATTGGACGAGTATACTGCGTTGGGTCAATACCATGTCATTTGTAACGCCCGAAGCTGATCCTATCCCTAACTTGAGTAATTACCAGGCAACTATTAAATACCCGTATATTCCGCACAGATATTTCACATTTTCGCTCTGTTTTGTAGAGATAGATGCTGGAATTGTGCACATGTGTTATCTGAGCCCATACCGAGGCCTTCCCAAATCTATTGTTTTTTATTTCGTATTTTTCTTCTGGAATTTGGCGACTGTTTAAGCTCCGAAACACAAACTCCAAAAAGTAAAATCAACATCTGACGGAAAATCAAGAAACACACACTTCAATGGTCCGTAGGGGTTCATAGAATGTGTGTGAAAACCCAGGACCTCCGTATAAAAAACGGCGTGAACTTTCGACACTGACTAAACTATGGGAATTCACCTCGAACCATCCTTTATCATATGCGAAAGCTTTTTATGAAACAAACTGTTTCCGCGAGAGAGGGCGCTTCTTTGAACCTCTCCATCTCACGTGACTTCCGCGTCGCAGCGTCGTCAACCTCAGCGCCCTCATTGCTACGTCGCCGCTGTCGCTTATTGCGCCAGCGTCCGTTCATGATGACCTGTTTCAAATTCCATTGACTGATGTATTTTTTAGTTGGGGGCCCCGTCTACCTGCCCTCTTGAGGAACTCCTCGCATTGGTAGATACCTCATGTAACTACGTATGTGCGAGAAGTTATGAAGGATAGTTAACGACAGTTTACCACACCATTGATCCGCCTAATAATATATATATGTATCTTCTCGGTGTTCCCAAGCGAGTTGGCACCTGTGCCCTTGTGAGCAGCATTTCTTGCGTACCAGCTGCTTAAATCACGACTACCTGCAAAGTTGCGGTTTATTTATGATTTTTAATGCGAAATCGCACGCCTGCTTACTACCGCACTAATGCTTGTGGAAGCCCAGGGGGGGGGGCTTAACGTTTCGAGCTTTGGAAAGCGGCAGGGAGCATTTGCCGTGAGCCCGGGACCTTTTGCGTAGCAAAACCTATCCAGGAAGATTCACTGCCCAGGGCGACGCAAAACCTTCAAAAATAACAGCAAGCACATCTCTCACACAGACACGCGCGACATCACGGCAGCTGGTGTCGGCCACGTTGCAACCCAGTAGTGCCGACATGCCAGATCATAGTATCGGTGATATATGGAGTACATTTAATATTCCGTTATTCCGATTTGTAACCGAGCTATACACGCACCGCGTGCTATGATTTCATTCGAATATTGGCTAGCGTGTTGCTTGCTCCTGACACGTGCGTTCGTGCGTACCCAGGCCTGACGTCCGGGCGTCCTTTCCGGACACGTCACTCTCTCTTTGCTGCTTAACACAGTTTCCTGGCCATACGTCTCCGCTGCTGCTTGGTGTTTATCACTATCTCCATGTCGTCCCGCCCTAAACAACAGGCGATAAATAAAACCCGGTGCTTCTGTGATTTGCTCTCTCGGCGCTACGTGCTACAACAACTCGGTCTGCTGCCTCTGCTGCGGTTCCTGTTGCTAGTGCAGCTGCAGTCGTACTTGTTGGAACTGAATAGCGACTGGCCTTCTCTGGCGATGGAGGATCCACAGGCCACCAGGGACTGGTGAGCAGGTTGTCTGATATACCATTGAGCCAAAAATATCCACTTGATTCCAGTACACGGCCGCGTAGTACGTGGCCCGTCAATATGATTGCATACCTCCATATGGTGTCTGCTATCCAACGTCAGTGGTGAGGTTGGAAGCATGCACTACAGCCCCCTTGTGAGTCCCTCCGGATGCTCGTGCGAGTTGGTTTGTCCAATGTAAAGGGTAGCATAGCTAAGCACGTTATGACAGTCTGCAATTGAATCTGCTAATATAGGTAACAATCTAGTAGTTTTCCTCCGTTTCTCGTTGCTTATTTGTTTTTGCAAGGATAAACGTTTAAAAAACTGCTCGGTCAAAGTTGCTGCAATCGCACGAATCTTGTTCATGAATAACTGCCAGAGCAATTGTCCAGCTCTTATACGAATATAATAGCTGCACTCTTTCCCTGACGATCCCATTTTTAGGATCGAAAACACCATGATAGATGCTGAAGCCGCCGATGGGGAAGCGGCGCGGGTGGAGTTTCGGATCGCCACTAATGGCGACGTCATGACCATGCTGACGGAACTACTTTCCACCCAGTACGTTTTTTTTGCTGGGGTTTCCAAGGACTGGAGAGACGCTTGGGGGAACCTACCTAAAATCACGCAAGCTGTCACGGCCGACACTACTATATCTCAGCTGCATTCAAGCTTGGACGGCGGTCTGATGAAAAGCGACAGAGTATGCGAACGCATCGCTGAACACTGCAGTGTTGACATTCTGCGGTATGCCTACTCGAATGGATGTGTGTTGGGACCAGGAGCATGCTTCATGGCCGCCTCCCGGGGACACCTCGAAATGATCCAGTGGGCACTCGACCAGAGCTGCGGTTGGCGCGAGGTCCTGTGCAGAGCGGCTGCGGAGGGCGGCAGCCTGGACATTCTGAAGTGGGCGCGCGCTAACGACTGCCCGTGGGACGGCACGACTTGTAGCTCAGCTGCCGGGGCAGGTCATATGGATATCCTTCAGTGGGCACGGTCCGAAAACTGTCCTTGGGACAGCAAAACATGCTCAAGCGCTGCTAAGGGTGGACACATGGATGTATTACGTTGGTCACGAGCCCACGGGTGCACTTGGACCTCTCAGACGTGCATGAACGCCGCCGCCGGAGGTCACCTGGAGCTTCTTCAGTGGGCTCGCGCGAACGGAGCGGCATGGGGAGTAGACACGACTTTCTGGGCAGCCGACGGAGGACACTTGGAATTGCTTCAGTGGGCGAGGGCTGAAGGGTGTCCCTGGAACAACGCCGCATGCTGGGTCGCTCTCACAAACGGGCACCTGGCTACGCTGAAGTGGATGATGGATCAAGGCTGCTACTGGCCCCCCCGCGCAAACGACATGGCAGCTCGAGCGGGGCATCTAGACATTCTCCAATGGATGCAGGCCAGCGGCTACGAGTGGGACAACTCTCGTATCTGCAACGAGGCTGTAGGTGGAGGTCACCTCTGCGTTCTTCAGTGGGCGCGAGCAAACGGTTTTTACTGGGATAGCAGTACCTGTCGTACAGCTGCTATATGTGGACGCCTTGACATTGTTCAGTGGGCTCGAGCCAACGGCTGCGACTGGGACATTGATACTTGTGCCGAGGCCGCCGGCGCAGGCAATCTCGAGGTGCTCATATGGGCACGATGTAACGGCTGCCCCTGGGACAGCAGCATCTGTGCCGCTGCAGCCAGCAGGGGTCATCTCGAGGTGCTTAAATGGGCACGTTGTAACGGCTGCCCCTGGGACAGTAGCATCTGTGCCGCTGCAGCCGGCAGAGGTCATCTCGAGGTGCTCAAATGGGCACGTTGTACCGGCTGCCCCTGGGACGAAACGACATGCGCCGGTGCGGCCAAGGCGAATCGCTTAGACATACTGAAATGGGCTCGAGCGGAAGGCTGCCCATGGGACTATACCACATACGCGGTGGCCGTAGAACGTCAGTACCAGCCTGTCGAGGAGTGGGCAATTCAAAATGGGTGTCCTCAGGAGAAGTAGGAATGGGGTATATTGAGCTGGGATCCCGTGGGCGTAACGCTTTGATCTCGGTGCAGCCTTTCGGACCAATCAAACACTGTAAGAGTATTGGCCATACTTTGCGACCCGTCGCTATGCGGCAGATATACTATTAACCCGGAAGCAGTAGATACAACCGTAGTACTGCGGGGGGGGTTTGTAGTGGTAAGCCCATTTTGTATGTGGGGGTTTGTGTGGACAATCATCCGATATAGCCTTATCTCCTTGGACGAGCGTACGCCCCAGGCCTCTAGTCCTGTGTGTCGTCGAAGTGTGTGCTGCTATATGGTGGACAGTGGAAATGCCGTGTTCTTACATATATGTCCAATGAGCGATTGCCTTATCTTGTTCTGAGCATCGATTGACTTGTCTTTCTTATGTTCACCCCTACATGGTGATGAAGATGTTGCCTTGGATATGCATACCTCATTTAGTTGTGTTCTGCCCCGCGGAACCGCTCCTCCGCCGAGAGTAACACAACATCCCGTCGACGCGCGTCGGTTCCACGCCTACGCTAAGGTTCAGTTAAGGGTGCCTCCAGCCAAACAAGGCACGCCGCCTCCAAAGCCATTCAATGGGAGGCGTCGATAGGTGCCCATTCTGGGAAGATTTCCTTGTTCGCCGCAATGGGTGAGAAGGGGGGTATCATGACGTTATGGGGCTCGTTTCTCTGTGTTTTTGTTGTTTCCCTCTGTTTTAGGTTTCTTCGGCTTTACTGAAATGCTCAGAGTGCTCACGTACTGGGTGCAGGGAAATATAAGTACCGGAATTGGGAGTTCCACAGAGGAAATATAAGTGTTTCTCTGTGGAGCACTCAACGTTTTTGGTGATGTCTATCGTCCACTTCTTGAGTATTTGTGCTTTGTACCCTGTACGGCGGTATTATGTATATACACCACGAGAAACTTTTACATAATGTGGGTCTACCTTTGAACCGACCCCGACCCAGAGTATCCTACCAGTGGTCACTTGAACACGCTGGCGTATGTTTCAATTAGAACGGCTCGCTGGTTGGGCCTTAGACGGGAGAGCTCAAAGACGAGCTGGTCGATTTTCGGTTTTCCGGGTGAAGGATGCAAAGGGACCAGGGTAGCTGCAGAAGTTGCGGCGGACGCAGAGGCAACAAGCATCGCCGTGGCAGAGGCCCCGGGATTACTCATACCGCGGGCGTGCGATATAAGACTTTGCCAGAGGGCGGAGCAAGAGGCCACGAGGGCGACAAGTATTTACCAGAGTGTAGAGCAACGGGCGGTGGGGAGAAGATCGCAAGCCTTGCACGCAAGGTATGTGAGACGAGCATACGGATGGAATTCCGGGAGGAGGAAAGGACGAGGAGTGATAGGCTTCAGTAACGGCGGGATAATAGGTGGCAGGATAGGGAGGAGTGGAGGCAGCAGCAGCAAGAGGAATGGTTTTAGTGGCAGGAGGGTCTAAACCAACAACAGGAAAACCTCCAAAGGCGACAGCATGTGCTGCTGTGGTGTGCGCAGTAGTTTAACCGGTCATCGCGTCTCGCCCGATATACAGACGGGTTCGTATTATCGATATTCATGATCGTTGCAGGCCTTGTTTTGGGGGCACACCAAGCTAAACGTTTCCTTGCGTAACGAAACTCGTCCGCGAAGCACGCCACCATGATCGATCACGACAATCGTACAGCACCAGACCCGTCTGGGGATTGCCATCGACATATATATATATACTGCTGTGGGGTATGCAGTAGTCCCGCCTGTCGTAGCTTCACGCTCGATATACTGACGGGTTCGTGTTCTCGATAATGAGGATCTCCCCAGGCCTTGATTGGGGGCGCACGAAGATAAATGTGCCTCCGGAAAATGGCATGAAGCACGCTACCTCGATTACGACGATCGTAGAGCGCCAGAACTGTCTAGGGATTGTATACGGCATGTACTGCTGCGGTGTGTGCAGTAATTACGAAGGCCATTGTTTTTTCAAATGCATTCCTGAAAGATCTGACCCATGTGGGACTGGAACTCCAGAACCAACTCTTCGTAACATTCGAGAGTACCACTAGCCCACCGGAGCGAGTATGCCTTAAAAAAACAACGGGTGTCAAAATACAAAGTACCTTAGTACCAAAATATTTTGCATGCGGTGATATATGTTTGCTCTAATAGAGTACTCACTGTAACGTTTCCTGCTCTGAACACTCGTAGACGACGATCTGTTGAGGGAAGACGTTGTAGTCTATTTGATAGGAGAGGTACATATGTGGCAAGTACCGTACGTATATAAGACGGGGATAAAGTAACTGTTTTGGCTGTTTTATATAGAATTCAGAGGTCGAACGGGGGTGAACCTACCGAGGTATAATAGGTATACGCGAATTAAATAATATTCCCGTGTGGGATGGCACATACTTCACAGGCATAGTCGAATGGTCATGGAAGGAAACGGAACATTGAAATATATTTCGCGCGTCAAGATCACCAACCACTATTCTCCAGTCTGTGACTGGAGTGGTCATTTGGAAATTCAAAACTCGTAACAGATTTCCCGTGAAAAAAGTGGTCGAGATAATCAAGTGAATAAGTGACCCCCAAAAAGTGGTCGAGATAATCAAGTGAATAAGTGACCCCCAAAAACAGACCCCGGGTACCCCCTCGTCCGCTTGACCCTCAAAGCCCGTTCTTGGCGCACGGCAGCAGCGTCGCGCTAGTTTCTGCACGCCTCGACAGCCTAGCACAAACCATGCGCCTCTGCGGAGTATCAGCATCAGAGGTGGGGTGTGTGCGACACGCCGAGAACAGCAGCAAGCACCGAGCAGATCAACACGCAACACACGCCGAGCACTGAAAGACCTCAAGGAGTTCCACATATATCAAGCAGTTTTAACAGGGGGAAGGTGGGTTGTGATGGCCGGCTGCGGGCAAAGATGTCGGGAGACATGTCAAGCATGGCAAAACGTGCGCTGTCAAGGGTGTAGGGCGGGAGTGTACCACACTAAAACCTAGTAGTTTGGTGTCAGTCACGGCATGTCAAGGCAAACCTGCTGTCTGTCAAGGGTTGAAAGTCCTGTCTCCCGACATCTTTGGCTGCGGGTATGTACGAGACACATGCCATGTACCACGCCTCGTCAGCTCGCAACAGCAACGAACAGTGAATGGCGACTCTGAATCGGTATGCATCTGCCGTACGCAGTGTGTGTGCCTTTGTGCCTTGGACTTCTCGCCGTTCGTAGTTCGGCCATGGTCAACAACAGCAACAACAGCAGTAGGAGCAGCCCTCCTGATTCGGCCATGGTCAACAACACCAACAACAGCAGTATAGGAGCAGCCCTCCTGATGAAATCAGAATACCCCAACGCGGCGGGCCCTAGCTTGTGAAGGCAGTGGTGTCCCCGGAGATAGTGGCCCCGGAGAGCGCAATTTCCAGCGCGAGCGGGTCTTTTCCGAACCCAGTGGTGTCCCGACTGCCGTGGTTCGAGTAACCGGACGCCGTCATACCCGAAGCAAGCGCTCATTCTTCGGATCTAGCGGTACACGCTAGTTGGATCCTGGCGAACTCCCAGATCTGGTGCCGCTTGGTTACCGACCAACGACAGCGCGTTCAACTCCAACGTCTGCGAGCACAGAAACGGAGGGTGCTATGCCTTTAACCCGCGCAGGTTTACGTGCGGAACGTATGGCAAAACATGCGGTCGACAGCAGGTGCGCAGCAGTGTGTTTATGTTATTCGCGTAGCTGTACTACAGGTCTGAGTATTTACGGCTTTGTGTGGTACATCTCTGTACGATCAGCACTATCTGAACATGTTTGGTGAATGAAACTTGTAACCCCGACTGCTCGTCGTACTTGTGTTTTTGTTATTCACGTACTGGTATCATACCAGGTATATACGTAGCTGTACTTACATGTTTTAGTATTTTACGGCTTTGTGTCGTACATCTCTGTACGATCAGCCCTACGAGTACCTGCACATATTTGGTGAATGAGACTTGTACGAGTAATAAATCCAGTCTGGACCAGAGTTCTTGATCCTGATTGGGTGTCCTGTACTGTATGTGATATGTGTGAAAGTATAATACCGGAGAGGCGCATACCCTCACATCGAGTCTAATAACGCAACATGACACTACATACGTACTGTACTGAAGACTTGTTACATCTCTGTACGATCAGCACTGTCTGCACATGTTTGGTGAATGAGACTTGTACGAGTAATAAATCCACTACTGTATGTGATATGTGCCGGACAGGCGCATACCCTCACATCGAGTCTAATAACGCAACATGGCACTACATACGTACTGTACTGAAGACTTGTTACATCTCTGTACGATCAGCTCTGTTCTCCCTTTTCTTCCGTACCGACCTGTACTGATGCTATGTATCTATCCTGCTCAATTATGTATGTGATCCGTGTGTTCCCCAATATATTTCCCACATGTTAACCTGAGTGAGCGCCGGTTCTCCATTCTACCACGTTTTCTCTCATATTTTTGCTATTTTAACCTGTTGCTATGTCCACCCTTTTTACCTCTGCTCTGTTCTCCCTTTTCTTCCGCACCGATCTACCTGGTATGTTTTTCTCTGATTCTGCAGGTCAACCTAGGCTTCTTTCGATTCACCGCCTTCGTTCTTCTCCTCGGCCTTGGACTGCAAGCTTTTACGGACACTCCAGTCTTTTTGCTACTCTATTCGGCTTTGGGTCTGCCTTCTTTGAAGACTTCCCTTCGGCGTTTGTTTTGTTTCACGCAATTGGTGCGTGTAGCAGGTCCGTAAGGAGTTGTAGACGCGTGCTACGATAGAAATTGCACTCTTTGGCTGAGCCGTCTTCTGAACGACGGGTGTTTCCTTCACACAACTACGTCGTGAGTTTAGTCTTGTTTTGCAATGTATACGACGGTATTGGGGACGTACTTCTCTCTAACTTGTTGTAGCACCTTCGGCGTTACCTTTTGGATTCGCTATGATGGCTTGAGATTAGTATCTGTTTACGATCTGCCGTCTCGCGTGTTATCTTCTCCCTCGTTTTTTTGGTTGTGGCAATCCTTGGCGTTTGCTCGTAGCGTTGCACGTTTAATTCTTGATTTTCTCTTTCCGGTTTGTACGGCGTGGCCTCACCTCTGGTTGGCTTTCCTGAGACTCCGTTGTCGCACTGCATTAGTACGTGTTGTTGTCACCCACGGCATTAGTACGTGTTGTTGTCACCCACGGTTGGTTGTGTTCCATCACAACGGGTCGTATCACGTTTCCAGGGAACTAAGCACGATCATTAACATCTGAGCGCATTTCCTGTTTTGTAACAGTATGCACGTTCTTCTGCCGGCGTACATAACACGGCATTCCTACGTACGTCTTGCGTGTCTGCAATGGTATAGGCTTGCATGGCTGGTTAGTATTCGTTTTCGGGGTTTTAAGCTTCTGGTGTTTTTAACTTCCGGCACAGTCAGTTGACTTCGGGCCTCGGGAATTATAAAATGCTGCTTCTATTCTGTTCCTAATTCTTCACAGTGTGAGAAACACCAACGTTGCTTACTGTTAATAGCCAAACCTGCAAGGGGTGTCTCACCCAGTCTTACTGGGCGTGCGTGACCGTACAGCAGCAGAGTGCCAGCGCTGTGGCGCATGTATCTCTTATTAGTTTGCCTTGGGAATATCCGCAATTTTTTTTAAGAAAAATGGCTAAGGTATAGGCATGTTACACGTACGACCTATCGCGTCCCGTCGTCGGCATATCTTACACATTACCCGGGGACTCGCGTTTTATACTATTTTTTAAATTGAATTAATTGAAATGCTCCCTCGTTTGACACGTGCTACGGTAGTAGAGGTAGCACCTTTTGGCCGAATCGTTCTCTGAACGATCGGCCTCCTTAACCCAAATTCGTCGGACTTTCATTTTTGTTACGAATACGGTTTCAGAGTATACTTCGGTCATGAGGTTTCTCATCCGTTTTCCTCCATAATCCTTATTTCGGTGGAATATGACGCTCCTTAAGTGAGGAGCTCAGACAAAACATCGTGCACGTCTAACGTAGCATGTGTCTTTTTCCTCTTTTGAAACATTTGGGGTTTCGTAGATCCGACAATAACTACGTTTTCTGTTTTTCCATTTCTCCATTTGTTTTTCCAATATCTTCGAACGTGAACCCTTTGTTACATTCGTTTTTACATTTTTTCCCCCGAATTTCGGACAACACTTGCTCAATTACAATGAATGGCCCTTTCATTAGTCCTTATTTTTTAGTAAGACTGGAGACTAGCAAAGCGAATGATACTCATTCGATTGCGATACAAGCACAATTAACAGTACGTATACGATTACACGTATGAAACCATATGTTAAGTAAGTATTTCCGTGCCAAATGGCACAAACGTTACAAATGTATGTATGCGCGACTTCAATACCCCTTTGACAATGTTGCCAATAATGTTTCCGTGCTGAATCTCACATAATGTACAGGCATACACTACGTAATGAAAATGCAAAGAAACGGAACACCGCAACATATGTCGCTCGTCAATACTACCATCACAATTTACAGCACACCGCGAGTACGCGAATTAATAATATTCGAAAGGGCAACTTATTGCTGCTTCCGTGCAGAATGGCACCTTCCTACTTTACAGTTGGCCCTTACAGGTATAGGAAACGCGAATGAAAGTGGATGGAAACGGTTCACCCAAATACACGTATGTATGTACCAGAATTCCGCAACCCATGTGCTACACACACCACAGCAGCAGCAGGTGCCATAGACAGTCCTCAGACGGGCCCACTACGTACTACAGCACTACAGTACTGTTCGTAGCAGTAGTCTGTTTTCGGAGGAACCCTTAGCTTGGGGCTCCAAAAATATGCCCGCGGGTTCCGCGCTAAAGCCGGATTTGCCCGTGGAACCAGAAAAACAAATCAAAACCGAAAACCGTTTTTTTGGTTCGCTTTGAGAGCCCAACCACGCTGTTTGCAAACCTGATCACAAAACAAATCGGTTCGGATTGCGCCGAACTGTTTTTTCGAGGCATTCCCGAACTTTTTTTTTTGTGATCACCTCTCCAATCGACTCCGATTGGCCGATGCAGGGGGGGTAGAGCTGCTCAGAAAGGTGATCAGGTCTTTACTCAGGTGAGGAGCCGTCTGACATGAGTACCGTTTGGGACGGTGGCGGCAGGAGTAAGACTGGCATGTTTTCCCTAGTAACTCCACGTAAAGAAAGGTGGAATCAACAATTTCTAACAACGGATTCGACATGCCCGACCCACTTCTATCATACCCTGAAAATTTCAGCTTGATTAGATAATTGTTTCAAAACCGGGGATGTTTTTGTACTGTCCCCATGCTCTGCATGTTCGCATTTTCCTTACCGGAACGGGTAAAATGCGTTGAACCTGGCCATCAACGATTCGGTTGGTTTTTTAACCATCACAGAATAGCATAGCTATCTTTCAAGGTTACGTGAAAAAAAATCAGACCTAAGGGGGGGGGGGGTGGTAACAACCCCCCCCCCCTCCCCCCCCAATTACATCAGGCTTTAGCGCGGAACCTGCCATATCCTGAACATCGAGAACATGACGAACCCGTCTGTATATCGAGCGAGAAGCGATGGCCGGCGGAACGACGGCACACGGAGCAGCAGCACATGCCGTAGACAATCTCCAGACAAGTGTCGTGTGCCACGGTCGTCGTGATCGTTTGTGGTGGCGTGCTTCGTGTAGTCTGTTTCCGGAGGGACTTTTATCTTGATGTGCCCCCAAACAATGCCTTGAAGATATCCTTAGTATCGAGAACACGAACTTGGCTATTTATTGGGCGGAACATAACGAATCCGTCTGTATATTTAGCGAGAAGCGATGACCGGCGGAACGACCGTACATGCAGCAGCAGCACATGCCGTAGATAGTCTCCAGACAAGTGTCGTGTGCCACGGTCGTCGTGATCGTTTGTGGTGCCGTGCTTCGTGTAGTCTGTTTCCGGAGGGACTTTTATCTTGATGTGCCCCCAAGCAATGCCTTGAAGATATCCTTAGTATCGAGAACACGAACTTGGCTATATATCGGGCGGAACATAACGAACCCGTCTGTATATTTAGCGAGAAGCCATGACCAGCGGAACGACCGTACATGCAGCAGCAACACATGCCGTAGACAGTCTCCAGACAAGTGTCGTGTGCTACGGTCGTCGTGATCGTTTGTGGTGGTGTACTTCGTGTAGTCTGTTTCCGGAGGGACTTTTATCTTGATGTGCCCCCAAACAATGCCTTGAATATATCCTTAGTACCGAGAACACGAACCTGGCTACATATCGGGCGGAAATCGATCACCGGGGGAGGTACTGCACACACCACCGAATCACATACCGTAGCAAAGCTCCAGAGAAGTCTGATGCCCTACGGTCGTTGTAATCGCTCGTGGTAGCGTGCTTCATTTAGTTCGCTTCGGAGGCACTTTTAGCTTGATGTGCCCCCCAAACATTGCCTGGAAATACGAGAACACAAACACGCCTGTATATATCTGTATATCGAAGGAGAAGCGATATCTGGCTGAATAACTGCATGCATCATGGTAGCACATGCCGCAAACAATGCCCTACGGCCGTCGTCATCGCTCGTGGTGCGTTCTTCATGTAGAGGCACTTTTACCTTCATCTGCACCCAAAAACAATGCCTGGAAATATCCTGAGTATCGACAACACGAAGCCGTCTGTTATTTGACGAAACGCGATTACCAGCGGCACTACTGCACATACCGCAGCAGCACATACACGAAGTAGACGATTGCCAGGCAGGTCTGGTGCCCTACGGTCGTCGTAATCGCTCGTGGTGGCGTGCTCTGTGTTCTGCCCCGATTCCGTTTGCGCAATAAGCTATAGCGCCGCCGGGGGCGTCGTAAATAAACGTGCCCCCGGGGGCACATTTCTCACCCCCGCTTCTTTTTATGAAGGCCATGGAGGACGACAGAATAATTCGAGCCGGAACCCTCCCCCCTTGCACTTCGTGGGCCAATATTTTACGTACCAGTTATACTGTCACAGGTGGTGGTGACCCTCCCCTTGCACTTTGCAGCCGTAACAATACGAGGGCCTTCTTTGGGTCATATCCCGAAGGTTTCTCGATTCGCGGTAAAGCAACCACAACAAAGTTACCAACGAGGAAGGAACGATAGCAAAGACACCCTAGAAGCCGGTCGCGCCGGTAGACTAGTGGTCAGCTTCAAAGACTACTGGCATTGGTCCCCAAGTTCAAATGCCACCGTGGTGAGTTTTTTACATTATTTGAAAAAATAAAAAGGAACCAACTGCTGAGAGTGCCTTCGTGGCGTGGGTAGGCGGAATCCGACGCAAGTCCCTCGAGGGAAGAGAGTTCTGACATCTTCTCGCGATAAAAATGCAAGGCAGGTACCGTAGTGGGGAGGGGGGAGAAGAGCCTACTTAGTGACCCCGGACCTGAGTTACGACTAAAGAGGGAGAGAGAAAAAAAGGTCGAAGATAATAAATGGGATGGACGAAAAACAAAAACAAAAAAGTATTTACCAAACCACGGCGAATCGATTGACTTGTTTTGCTTATTTTAACACTAAGTAGGAGCCGCAGTATGGCCCAAGACCCTCTACCCCCCCTTGGGTCGGCCCTGCTATATGCCACGGCCCATATTACCAGTTTCACCCAGCGCGCTGTCCCTTCCGCCACCCGCGAAGTCGGGACTTAAGCGCGCGACGATCAGTAGACGAGACTCTCCGCTTCCTTCACCTGCGCCCCCTGACCGCCTTGACTGCTTCGGCTGCCTACGGCAGCTGCGGGTATTGCGACGGCGGTGGGACAGCTTGCTGCAGCTGCAGCTGATGTGAGTGCGGCTGCTGCTGCGAGGGAATTTTGTGGGGAAACGAACAGTTTTCCCGCGGGAAAAAGGCTCCACGCCACGCGTAATCGCAAACCTCCGGCGGAGTAAATCGGTCCTTCGTTCAGGTCATGAACCCGCTGCCGCCGACCGTAGCGTTGTCTTGGGCCCGTACGCTGCCCCCCCCCGTGGCTGGGGCTCCCTTCCCCTTGCACCCGACCGAGCCTGCTGCCTTGTGGGAGGGCAGCATCCGACAGTGTTTGCGTTCCACGAAACGGGTTGCGCCACCTTTCCCCATCAGATCCCCCAGCCGCGTCAAGCTAGGTCTTATCACGGGCACGCCCGTACAGGAGGGGTTCTCGGCGTACATGGTTTTTCAGAAGAGCACGCCCGCCTGCGACGCGAGCGTGGTAATGCCTTCCTTCAAAACACCGCCCGTTGCTTAAAATATCAACTTGTGCACCTTGACCGAGCACTGTATGACGTTGTTGATATGGCGCCTGAGGTACAGTAGACTTCGACTAACTTCTGGACTGCTTCTAGTTTAATGCGTAAATTTCCCGCCCTGATCTTGCAGACTTCCTGTGCTCCCGCCACGCCGTACTCTAGCGTTTCCGCCGGCGCCGATACAAACGTGGCGAAGTGGATGTCGGCGAGCATCGTCAACGGCGTTTGCTTGCTGGCACGGGAGGGCACAAGTCCTCGACAGCGAATTCATGTAACACCTTGAATTACGTTATTACCCTGTCTGAGACTTGGGCAACGTGGTCGAGCACCAGTAGGAGGATACCAAGATTGGTTTCCTAGTTATGTTGAAACCCCCGCGGGCGATAAAGACTATTGGTCAATCTTTAACACGTTAACGGTCAACGTCATAATTGGGATTGTCTTTTACTCCAAGCGGTAATCGCGGCCTCCTGAAGTGCGTCGTGCGTCGTGAGGCGCGGGTGACTGCTGGCCTTCTATCGCCCCGTCGGCTAATGAGGTTATCAAGGCCCCCAAGAGCGCACCTCCCGGAAGCTAGACGGCCACCTGATGTGCTTCTGCGGCAGCCGCTGCTGCTGCTGAGGCTGCTGAGGCTGGGCCTGATTGTTCTCCACCCAGTTACGTGTTGCACGATCGCCTGTGAGATTGCCATTGTCTTCTGAAGAAGATCCATCAAGGCTGGAGCTAATGGACCGTCTCCGTTGCCCGCACCTCCACCTTGGCCGTTGCCTAATGCCCGCAGAACGTCGTCAGAGGGAGGTAGGCCCAGGTCAACTCCGACCCAATCCGTCGACCTCAACGGGTTGGGTTTTGGCGTGCACCGCCCGCCCCCCCCCCGAACTGCCGTTCGCCTAGTGAAAGTCGATCAATTTCGCTAGGCACGCTGTCGTCCTCTGTGCTACAAACTCTCACCAGTGCTACAACGACCGTCTGCGACCAGGGCAGCAGGTCTCGTGGCTCGAGGCTCTGACCACCTTCTGTCGTCTCTTCCATCCCACATCCCCTATATTCATAATTCCCAAACGCCTGCACAAGCCCCACAGTGAAAATACATTGATGGACGTACGAGTTCGAGATTCGCCCATAAGGGCGTGAAACGTGACTCCTAATTCGTACGTGCTTGCGCGCCAGAAGTATTATTACCTGCTCCGCGGGTGAAAGTGTGAGAACAGTCCAAGTTTTAGTAACCTTCCGGAAAGATCTCGACGAACATTGATGTCGATGCCGCCGTGTTTACGCTGATCTTCTGATGTTTGGAGAAAATAGCCATCGGCATTTGCACTTGAAAATATCAGTAGTTCTTCGAATGTAGAACTTGACGAGCTTTAAGGGAGACGTCCTTTTGTGGGGTAAGTCGATGTATAAAATATAAAGGGTCGAGTCCCTTGTCCTGAAAGTATAGTAGTGCCTGTGTCAAGCTTCTGTCTTTGTAAAGGGCGAGATGGAAGGGGTGGCAACGACGTACCTGTGAAGATCCCTTGTGAAGGAGAAAAATGCGAAAAGGCTCATAATAAGGCATAATTATGGAAATATGATCGGTCTGAGCGATCAGTAAGAAATAAATAATAGGAGAAGAAAAAGTGGAAGAGGGGAGGCGACAGGAGAAGATGCCTGCACCTGACCGTATCGGTACAATGCCCAAGCTAACGCATGTTCCTTGAGTATTATTTACGGCTCATACAGTAGGTACGGTTTCCTGCTGGTGATGCTTGGAACCAGTTTTCATTTTCCCCCGCCTTTATTATCTTGGCCATACTGTTATTCTCCTTCGTACTGTAGTCGTATATCAGACCAGGCGTCACAAAGTAGGCCCTTCGTCCCTACCTCTCTACAGTTCTTGCCTTTAATTGTTTTTTGGGAGAAGACTGCAGCCCTTCCTCCCTCGTCGACTTGCATCCGATTGCATCTAGACCCACGCTACTATTAATAGTAATAGGCGCTCTCAGCAGCAGTTGATTCCGTTTATATTTTAAGTTTTGAAAATATATTCCACAAGTGTAACTTGTGGTCTCAGGAACGGATTCAAAAACACTGCCGGTCTGTCCGATGAGATTCAGTCTGGGGTACCCCACGGCCGAATTTATTTCAAAACTGCTACGCCCCTACCGCACGCAACAGGTCGGTAGCCCTCGAGGAGGCGATCGTCATGGTCCAAACCATACCTAATGGGGTGCCCTGTGTGTGAAGTAGTGAGGGTTGGCTTCCAGCATCCCAAACGGAGTGGCGAGTCGAGCAGCAGCAGTCGCTCGCCCAGACCATAGTGTCTAATTCCAAGTGGAATTGGATTCCATCCATGGACGTCCCGCCCTCCTCCCTCCCTCCCTCCCTCCCTCCCTCCCTCCCTCCCTCTCTCATCTCCCACGTTCCTCCTCCTCCTCCTCCTCCTCCTCCTCCTCTTCTTTCCTTTTCTGATGAACAAACACCACGGCAGACCACGGTGAAAAACGAAATTTTCAAAGTCACTTTTTTTACCAAGGTATTCATTTATCAACCATCCAAAAATACGAGTACGTATGATACGTACACGGCATGTGTACCAACGGCGCGGTAAGCCTACTTTTTTACCTTTAGAATATTATGTTGAAGCTGCTATTTTTCTACTACTGCTGCTGCTGCTGCTGCTTTGTTGTGTGTCTGGTGTGAAACGGAAAACGAAAAACGGACGCCAAATACTCGGCTTTCTAGAGTGAATTTTCAAAGTCACTTTTTTTACCGAGGTATTCATTTATGTCTCTCTGAAACAAAGTATTCATATTTACCACCCAAAATTACGAGTAAGTATGATATGATACCTCTCTGAAACAAAGTATTCATATTTACCACCCAAAATTACGAGTACGTATGATATGATACGTACACGGCATGTGTACCAACGGCGCAGTAAGCCCTTCTTTTTTACCTTTAGAATACTATGTTGAAGCTGCCATGTTTCTACTACTGCTGCTGCTGCTGCTGCTGCTGCTGTGTTGTGTGCGAAACGGAAAACGAAAAACGAACTCCAAATACTCGGCGTTCTTGTGTGAATTGATTTTGTCGAGACACATGTACCAGGTATGTATGTAAGTATATGTATATATAAATTGCATTGCCGATTATTCATCCTAAAAAGTTAACAGCAGTTATGTGGTCACAAAACTACGACACAGAGATACTACGACGCTTAGTGCAGTAATCAGAGCAGCTCCCTCCTCCTCTCTTGACCGCCCTCGAACCAAAGATGTCATGACACAGGACCTTCAACCCCTTGACAGACACCATACTACTGGGTTTTGGTATTAAACACTCGACCGTATACCCTTGACAGCGAAGGTTTCCCGTGCTTGACCTGACATCATTGTGGATGTCTTTTGAGAAATTGTTCAAACTTTCATCTTAAAGGGCCCGTATTAACGAAACCCACACGTTCTTGTAACAAGCACGTTTCTTGGTCCTGTGGTGTCCTGTACTGCTTATAGTGCGGCGTGCACGTGACGATGCACGCAAATACAGCAGAGGCTGTAGGCGGCGTGCAAGTGACGATGCACGCCGTCGCTCTTAGCTTCTCGAGAGAGGTAGCAGCAGCAGCAGCCAAGGTCTCATGCCCGTATACCGCGTGCCGTATGACCAAGGCCGTGTGTGCTGTGTCGTCGTTCCGTGTGTTTGGTCTCGGCGGGACTGTCATAAATGTTTTCGGTCCGCAGTACACACACTTGTGGAATTAAGCACGCCAATCCGTTTCTTGGCCGCGCAATAACAATTCAACATTTCGACCTACGTGAGGTTTGAGCCCAGGAAACCATCTCCTATTAATAGTAGCTTTCGAGGGAACAGTTGATTATTTACTCCTGTACGTCTCGGTAGTGATGGTAAAAATGGTGGTAACATCCGGATGACTCTACACGGCTATGCCGGTTTCGGTATGCACCGCGGGAAACCGCCTCTACCTCGCACCACACGACCCCGATCGGTACCGCCGCCCCACGCGTCAGTCTTCGGCCCGGCGACTGAACGACCGCCGATGCCGAACTCGGCCAGCAGGGGGCGGGGGAAGGCGGCCTCCCGGGGACACCTCAGCTCTCTCCGTCCCCTGGAACGGGCCGATCCGCGGGAAGGGAAGGCTTCACGGCGTGTTCCGAGGGCTTGCCCGCCCGGGTCGCTCCTACGCTAAATTCAAGTCATAATATCTAAACAGATTTCAATAAATAGTTTTGTAAAGAGCGAGCGGGTGCACGCGGACCTGAATCCTTGAACCCCCCCCC
>MEHQ01000157.1:188611-215062 GCA_008828725.1 Saccharina japonica | reverse complement strand
GAAAACTACGGGATAAGCGCTTGCCAGTGTTCTGGCTGTGTATCAATCTATGGCCACTTATTTCTATGGTGATGTTGATACTCTTGCTTCGTCAAGCTGCTTCTGTGTCGCTCCTTGACTCTGGAAGCACTGCTTGCCGAGCATCCTCGATTGGTACTTAACCAGAAGACTGGAACCACAACTCTCTTCTCAACAGTTCTTCCGCCCTTCCACAAACCTTAGATTAAGCTATTTTCACTTTTGTCTTTTAGCTCAATCTCCAACTTTTTATTTCATTTAAGAAAAAAAAAATCAAACGTCCAACCCCATAAAATTCGAACTCCGGACATCAACTAATAGCCGTAACTCAGATCCTGGTGTCACAAAGTAGGCACCTCTCCCTCCTCTCCCACTACGGTTCGCGCCTTACATTTTGAACCCGATAGGACTTGACACCTTTCTTCTCTCGTCGACTGGCATCGAATTGTGCCTACCGGCGCTATACGTACTTTTAATGGGCGCTCTCGGCAGTCGATTCCGTTGTTTATATAGTTTTGCAACTTGACTCAAGACCCACGTGAGATTCGAACCTACAGCAGTAGTAAATCAACTCTGAGAATGGTTCGAGGGAGCTACTACAAATATGAATAGCCCATCAGCATCAGGGCGAGTGTACTTTCAATCAAAACAATCATGACAGACAGCTGTGAGATCGAGGATTTCGTCGAAGCTCATCCTTGCAAGTCGCGTGGGGTACTTCGATCGCGTGAACCAAATATTTCGAGGGGACGCCTGTTGAACGCAGGGGAGGTCACAGATTACAAAGTATTTTCCCTCTTTCGCTAAATTAAACAAATATACCCCCCCATACCCAGTGTTAAGCATCTCACTTGCTTTACACATCAATTTGCGTCTTATATGCCAGCATGTACGTACAAAGAAAGTGTCGCGAGGTGGAGATTCGAAGCCCTGTGGTCACACCAAGTAAGTGCGTTGCGCGATAATCATACAGGTCCGAAGCTTTGTCCTACCCTGGCATTATTCTCGTGTACTGGAGTATACGGTATATTCCCTGAATGTGTTAGAAACCATCAGCAGCGCCCCAGTCCGGTCCTGCTGATGCTCGGGTTCGTGCGGCTCACTTGATGCACATGAGGTGTGTGCAGCTCTTACATACGCCATAATAAGAACTGCTGCTCTTCTTTATAATGTATATATTGTACTACAACGAAAACATATTTATGCCATAAACTGGATCACACGTAATACGTGTATTGAGCATTGATTGAGATTGCCTCCGGAAACAGTGACGATCAATTATTGAAAAAGATTGCCCCCAAAAAGGCAATCTTGATATTTTTGGCAATCTTGGCGAAAAGAGGCAATCTTGATCTTTATCTCGCCAAATTAAGCAGGTTTAATGCTTTATTTTCATTCGTATACATATATTCGTGGCTCCATTTTTTTTTCAATGTACGACTACTTCGAGTATTTGGTACCCGCATTTTTGTCGTACATACGTACCAGTTGATTCGTACACTACAGCAGTATCATACACACACACCTATTATTAATGATCAGAAACAGGACAAGCTGGACCAGGCTCGATTTCTTATTCCTTAATGGGAGAATTTCTACACCAATTTCAATTCAGTACCGGCCCGTTCAGAAGAAAGTAGGAAACATGTCTTGTCGGGGATCGAAACTAGAAAGTGCAACATGAGGAAGTGAGCTTTCGCGCGCACCCAGAATAAGACAATCAGCCTGAGCCCGATTCAAGGTTTCTTGTGAGAGGGCTAGTATTGTATAACGCGTAACAGAGGATTTTAATTAGGTGTTGCGCTGTTGTGCTGGCGCAACATTTGGTCAAAATAACCGTTTCGCGCAACAGTCGCCGAAAGGCTGAGGCGCCTTTACCACTCTTAACCCACAAATCGTACCAGATAAAGTACCAAATATATTACGATTTCTTGCTGTTTTTACATGGTTTTGGATGTTTTTTTTTAAATCAAATCACGAGAACTTGTCGACCCAACACAGCCTTAACCCTAACCCGAACCCCAACCCTAGTCCAGGCTAAGGCTCGACCCGTGCTCGACGTCGCCGCGCGTTTTGGACAATTTAAAAAAAAATGTGAGGACCTCCACAAAAACCGTAATATATTTGGTACTTTATCTGGTACGATTTGTGGGTCAAGATAGGCCTTAGGGCATGCCTGAAAAAATGCCTGAACTACTGTTTCTGAAACAGGCGTGCCTGAACTACTGTATTCGTGCCTATCTTGCCTATTATTTGCTAGGCACGCGTCAGGCACGCTTACCCAGGCATTTAAGGCGCAAGAAAATAACGCCGTTACTCTGGAACTCCCAAAATCAGGGGAAAGGGGATATTGTTTTAGGGCGTAGCCCACACCCACAGCCGCGCATAGCCCATATAGCTCTGATAAAGGGGACATTACGATACCAATGAATGCAAAAAGCAAACCCTAACCGACCAGCTCCTGGTGATCCCACACAAGGTTCGGTAGCGATAGACTTGAGTGGCTTCCCGAGCAGCTTGCCCTTAGCAGCAGCAGCAGCAGCAGCGGCAGCAGCAAAGGTTTCCACATGCAGCAAAGAGTTCCTGCATATTACGAGTATATAGACTGAATCGCTCTGGCAGCGCCACTTTGCAGGCACATGGTACGTATTATACTCGTATAGTACAGGACACCTAATAAGAAACAGGGAATCTAGCCCATGATGTATTTCCTTTTTTTTGCGAGGGTGCTTTCTACACTATTTTCAATATAATGACTCCCGAATTTCCTATTTTCCTTTAAATCTCAGGCTGAATTTCTTATTAATCTGTTTCTTATCAGGTGTCTTGTACTGTAATACAGTACAGGACACTTACGATAAACAGGAAATCTGGTCCAGGCTGGATTTCTTATTTCAGAGAGGGTGCTTTCTACACTAAGTCCAAGATAACGACTCCTGAATTTATTTTTTTCCTTATTAATCTCAGCCTGGATTTTTCATTAGCCTGTTTCTTATTAGGTGTTCTGTACTGTAGAAGTATAGTACAGGACACCTGGTAAGAAACAGTAAATATAGTCCAGGCTGGATTTCTTATTTGAGAGAGGGTGATTTCTACACTAATTTCAAGTTAACGACTCCCGAGTTTCTTTTTAACCTTTCTAATTTCAGCCTGGATTTTTTATCAGCCTATTTCGTTTTAGGGGTCCTGTACTGCAGGCAGCGATCATTCAGCGTGTTGGACAGCTCGTAGGGAAACCACGGCGGAGGGAAGCAGAAAAGAGACGGCAAACAGAGGAGGTACCAGACCGACTAGCTGGTAGAACCTGCCTGTACTACGGGCACAAACCTGCTTCGGCTGGCTGGAAGGTACTTTTGGTGTGATCCGGCTGGCTGCCCTTTCCTCTCGTTCTTAGTCTTGCTCTGTTGGCGCTGTTTTCGGTCCATGTCATTTCGTTTCATTTTATTTGGTTTTTTATTGGATGTCGCATCTCCTGTGGGAGAAGCACGACACTTTCTTTCTTTTATTTTGTCATGCTTTTGTTTAATTGCTTGATTGTTGATTTGCTTCAGTATATTTACTTTTTATCATTTTTTCCTTTTCGTTTCTTTTCGTTTTTTCTCTTTTTTTTCTCTTGCATGCACCTGGATTGCTAGCAGGGTAGGTCTTGCCTGTCGTATATGGCCATTGTTTTTGTTATTTCCCGTTCTCTTTCCTGGACTCTCGTGTGTTACACGAGAACGAAACGGAACTGAGTAAGAAGTGCCACGTATCCGTTCTATGGGTGGCGGCCAGGGCAATGGAGACGGAGGGTGAGCGAGTTCGTAGGGAAACCACGGCGGACGGAAGCAGGAAACAGATGGCAAACAGAGTAGGTACCAGGCCGACTAGCTGGTAGAACCTGCCTGTACTACGGGCACAAACCTGCCTCGGCTGGCTGGAAGGTGCTTTTGGTGTGCTCCGGTTGGCTGTCCTTTCCTGTCGTTCTTAGTCTTGCTCTGTTGGCGTTGTTTTTGGTCCATTTCATTTCGTTTCATTTCATTTGTTTTTTTATTGGATGTCGCATCTCCTCTGGGAGAAGCACGACATTTTCTTTCTTGTATTTTGTCATGCTTTTGTTTGGTTGCTTTTGTTGATTTGCTTCAAAGTATATATACTTTTTATTCTTTTTTCCTTTTCGCTTTTTTTCTTTTTTTCTTTTTTTTCTCTTGCATGTACCTGGATTGCTGGCAGGGTAGGTCTTGCCTGTCGTATATGGCATTTCATTGTCTGCTCTACTTACTGCACTGAGCGTAGTATCTCTGTGTCGTAGTTTTGTGACCACAGAACTCGTACCTTTTTAGGATGAAGAATCGGCACGGACACTGGGTGTGCTGGATGTCGACGGGTAGAAAGGAAGGTTTAATGTGAAGAACACACACACATATGGCATCGCATTGTCTGCTCTGCTTACTGCACTGAGCGTATTCACTCTATGTCGTAGTTTTGTGACCACAGAACTGGTACCTTTTTTGGATGTCCACGGGTAGAAAGGAAGGTTTAATGCGAAGAACACACACACACAAGAGGAGCGTGGCAGACGCCTTCAAGTGGTCAAACTCCTAACTGCATCAAGCTACTGCGTTGTTGGCGGTTTGTCTCTTTTTGCTGTGTTCCTGCAATGGTCATTGATTGGGTCGTTTTTTTGTATTTTAAGCGATTTGTGTCAGCACATAAGCATTTTTTGGTTCATTCAGAGAGACGTGAAGGCTTGTCCTCCCACCTTCCGCCTCACCACGCCTCACCACCCCGCCTGAGGACCGTTCACGCCGCTCAAACATAAGAATGGAGCAAAAAATTACATGTAGCCCCGGGTACCCGGGGACCTGGGAACCCGGGATCCCCAGTACCGCGGGAACCCGGGACGGTACTGGTTAAATCCCACCGAAGGCGGTACTGGTCCCGGTTCCAATTTTTGAATCCGGGAGCCATCTCTTAATTCGAATCGATTCAATTCGATTTGCAAAACAATACATATTTTGGGACTTGTTTTGAAATTTGATCTGATCGACTTTCCCTCGCCCTAAAGTCTAAATATATGTCTTCTCGATGATTCATGTTTTTACCAATAATATTTTTTTAATGAAAAAATGAGTACACGTCAACTCCACAAGGAAAAAACGAGAACTTAAAAAGGAGACCAACCATTGGGAGTACTCTAAGTATTGTATTTAAATGGAGCGCTCCTTCGTAATGTATTAATGGATTGATTTAAATACTTCACAGACATGAGTATGGCTGTTTAAACTTCAACTCGCTGAACATCTCTCTACAATTCAAAACCACAAGTGCAAGCGACTCTGCTTTTGTTTCCACTTCAGCTCGTAAGGAAGCTATGCCCAGGTGAGAAGAGTCGCACTTCCGCCCAGAGGGTACTGCTGCTGTAGCTTAGTAGGCCACCTTGAAGCGCGTTGCACTCTGGGCAGCCGGCGGGCACAGCAACAGCGCGCCGATCCGTAGGTCAGAAGCCTACACAACTTCCTAAATATTGAGTTCGACCCACAGACCGCACGTCGATTTTACAGCACCAGCACCAGCAGCAGCAGCACCAGCAGCAACATACCTGTGTTTTTGGAAGGCATGCAGCTGCAGCTGGTAGCAGAGTGGTGTTTAGCACGTAGAAGCGTAGGCGTACGAGTCACGGGTGCATGTGGTATTGTGAACGAAGCCAAGGGTGTAGGTTTACCACAGTATACTGCACCGCGAGTCCAGATGTTGCGATGAATAAATAGTGTTGTCGTACTGGAGTACCAGGTAGAAGGTACATTGGCAGCAGCAAGCACTACCGATGCCCCAAGAGAAGAGAACATCAGCACAGAAGAATACAGAACAGAAACGAAACAGTAGTACTTGGCAATGGCGTCCTGTCCTGATGTTGCGGTCTGGCACTGATACCGACGTACTGCTGTGCTGGACATAGGGCGTGTAGGCTCGATCACATGATAACATCGCTCCACATGTCACCACGGCGAACAAATATTTGGAGTTTTTTTGTGTGCACAAAGGAAAAGTCCCATTCCCATCTGACAGGCAATTCTCAATTAGGAAAATCGGGTGTTTAGTGTAGTTCATTATCATACCATTATCAGTGGCAACACCCACCAGCCACCCGCTCGCACCCACACACAGACCCCACACAGCATAGCAACGGCACCAGGAGTAGTACCGCCATGTCCGGTACCGCGCCATGGATGCGTAGTTCACGACCGCGGCTGAGCAACAAACACCGGCACCAGCATAGTACAGATTTCGCCTTGCCGTCCCGTCGCGAAATAAAATGTATTTACCGTCCCGTCCCGTCTTGCAAATTTGTATTAACCGTCCCGTCCCGCCACGAAGAAATACATTTACCGTCCCGTCCCGTCGTGAAGATTATTATTTATCGTCCCGTCCCGTCGTGGAAAAACACGGCAAGTCTAAAATCACGCGGGACAGAAAACGCCAGCTATCTAGCAATCAAATAGCTGTATTAACGGGAGCCACGCCAGTCAGATGGTGAAATCACGCCGCACACAACAAGCCTACGCTAACACCGCATCCCTCACGCGACAGCCATGTGACGACTGACCTACGGTCTCTCATAAACTCAACCCACGTTTAACCCACTTCGTACCGGGCAAGACCAGTGAATGTACATAACGCTCTCGAAGGTATCATTGCGATTCGTAGTCTAGAAGGCAAGAGGTTGTCTGCCGTGTCCTGTGGTCTTCGTCTAAATCTTCAAACAGTTGTGTTTTTTGCCATCGGAGAGGAATCGAGAGTTGTTTCGTCTGTTTCTAACACATTAGCTGCCAAACGTATTTTTATCAGACGCCTGGCCGGCGCCCGCCACACACCGCCGAGAGGTGAGCACTGTGACACTAGGGTGGGTCGGAGCCTCTAGCCAGCGCGATCCGTTTAAATTTGATGACGCAGTCGCTGGGTTTGTCGATCGATGTCAAACATGAAAAACGGTCTATTTCTTGCGATCCGCGAGTGATGAAGATTGTTTGTCGTCTGTTTTCTACACACCAACGGTCGAATGTTTTTTTACCTGGCGCCTGACCGGTCCACGCCACGTATCACCGATCAAGGTATGAGCACCGTGACACTAGGGTGGGTCGGAGCCCTTAACCGGCGTCATCCGTTCAGAGTTCATGACGGGGTCGTTGGTGTTTGTCGACCGATGTCTACCGAGGATTTCCATACAAGAGCTGTCTCGGAACCTGCCAGAACATGAGTTTGATGGTTATTTTTGCGGGCATTGCTCGCGTAATGGAACTCCCCGTGAGCTGTCCCGTAGCGTAAACAAATTGCTGAACAACAACCCGTTGAATTTACCATCCAGTCCCGTCGTGAAAATCTACCCCGTTGAAATTTACCGTTTCGTCCCGTTTGAAAAAACTGTACACCCACTGTTCCGCCCCGTCCCGTCTCGACAACCTGTTTGGCCGTCATTTTGTCCGTCCCGTCTTCAATTGTTTTCCAGCGAAACAAGTAAAATCAGTCCCGTCCCTTCCCGTCTTGATTATCAAGTACCGTGATAAAGCTTGGTATTTTCTTTCAAGCAATAGCCTGGTTTTCGGAAATATCCGGTTTCTTAATAGGTTTTCTGTACTGTATAGCACGATATACCTTTTTACAATAAGTAGTATTTATCGAGCACAATAACGTTTTTTGTGGTGAACTTTATTTGTTCTTAGGCTCTGCGTATAGGCTGAGAGAGTTCTCATTAATTTCAATGTTTCGGGCTGACTTTCTTCTGAGTTGCTTTCTTCTTAACGGGCCGGTACTGTAAAGCAATTGTTTGTATAACTATTCTCATTCTCAAAGAAGAAATCGAGCCTGATCCAGCTTGTCCTGTTTCTTATCATCAATAGGTGTACTACAGCAGTAGTGTACCAATCATCTGGTACCTATGTACGACAACAACAAGGACGGGTACATTGAACAAAAATGGAGCTACGAACGAGAATAAGGCATCAGCAGTGCTTAATTTTGCGAGATAAATAACTAAATTGAAAATTGAGATCGATAATGCCTCTTTTCGCAAAGATTGCCGAAAATATCAAGATTGCATTTTTGGAGGCAATCGCTTTCAAGAATTGATCGGCACTACTGTTTCCGGAGGCAATCTCCATCACTGGTATTCATCCTTTTTACGCGCCTGCGTACGTACGTCTTCAACGTGATTCGTACGACCATGTGTGTGTGTTCTTCACACGAAACCGTCCTTTCCACCCGTCGACGTCCGGCACACCCAGTATCTGGGCCGATTCTTCATCCTAGAGATATACCAGTTATTATGTGGTCACAAAACTACGACACAGAGATACTACGCTGTAATGCAGTAAGCAGAGCAGACAATACAATACCATGTACAACGGGCACGACCTTCGCTGCTAGCAACCCAGCTTCGTGAAAGAGAAAGAAAGAAAAGAAAAAGCGAAAAGGAAAAATAAAGAATACATACCAATATTATATAACAGATCAACAAACACACAAAACGATAACAACGAACTCTAGATAGAAAGTGTCGTGCTTCTCCCGGAGGGGATGTGACAGAAACATAATAAAAATAACGAAAATGAAAACAGCGTAAACAGAGCAAGAAACTAAGAACGAAAGGAAACGATAGGCAACCGAAGCACACACCAAAAGCACCATCCGGGCAGCCGAGGCAAGTTTGTACCCGTAGTACAGACAGGTGGTACCAGCTAGTCGGTCTGGTACCTTGCTACCTTTTCTGCCGTCTCCGTCCTGATTTCATCATCCGCCGATTCCTTACGACCCGCCCGCCCCCCCGGTCGACATTCCCTTGGGCGCCACCCATATAACGGATGCACGGCGCTTCCGAGTCAATTCCGTTTCGTCTTCCTGCCACACACGAACGATCCACCTATCTATACTGCCGTCGCATGTATATGTATATGTGCACAGCAGCATCAACATACCTGGTATGTATGTATGATTGGTTTTGTTTGTTTTCGTCCATCCCATTAATTATCATCGCCCTTCTACTATCTCTCCCACTTTGGTCGTAACTCAGATCCGGGGTCACTAAGTAGGCTCTTCTCCCCCCTCCCCACTACGGTACGTGAATTGCACTTTTATCGCGAGAAGAGTTTAGCAACTTTCTTCCCTCGTCAAATCTAGTAGAATTGTGTTTGTACCCACGCCATAATATGCGATCTCGATAGTTGGTGTCATTTTAGAATACTAATCTCCATACGGAGACTCGAGCCCTCAACTCCCAACTCAACAGGCTTCGTGGTTACCCGATGAACCACCGGGGCGACCGTGCTACGACTGCTGCATTTTTCGGGGCCTTCCTCGTGTACGATTGTTTATCTTAGGAACTTTTCCTGCGGCATTTAGCTACCACGGGAATTCACTGGGGGGTTTGCACGGGAACTGGCCCCCACAGGGGCCCTCCCCGCGGGAACTATCCACCACGGCAGATCACGGGAATATTTGTACAGGAACCGGCCACCACTGGAAACCTTCCGGTGCGAACCGGCAACCACGGAAGATCTCGCGGCGGGAAGTAGCCTCGACGAGATTTCACGGGAGGTGTTCAAGACAATGATCCCTCAACCACCCCTGGGGCGGTGGCCTAAGCAGTGCTTATGCCGCTGGCCCGCTCTCTGTCTTCGGTGTTGTTTTGTTGGGGCGATGAAGCCACACACGGAACGCGGACCCTTCTGGTCTCTTATCATCTGAGATGGCGTTGCGCTGCGGCGAAAGTAATAATGTTGTCATTTGTTTTACAGTTTTCATCAATTATAAGTACACACAAAGGGGCTTCGCCGGCGGTGTAATAGCCGCCGTCTAAGCTTAAGTGCCCGTAGCGTTCAGGCTAAATACAATGTTACTGCAAATAATGGCCGTTTTCGATGACAAGGGCGCGGAACAAAACAAATCAAGTAATCCCTGACGCCGCGAACAATGATCGTGATTCAGAAGGGTTTTGCCGCTTCAGAAAAGGCAGTTTCTCGTAAGGGCCGCCGTCCCCGTGGCATTCAGGCTAAATACAAATTTACTGCAAATAATCGCAGTTTTCGGTGCCAAGGGCGCGGAGCAAAACAAACTCAGTGATCACTGCCACAACGAACAATGATCGTGACCCAGAATGGATTGGCAGGCTCAATCAACGGCTGTAGCTGTGCCATGGCAACGACCCGTCTGATGCCTGCTGACAGGCTCAACGTCGATAGATTCTCATAGATAGGTGATCCTTCAGGCAATTCAATAACATCAGTAATTAATGAAACACGGTTAGTTAGTCATCCCGACACGCTCTTACTCAGCACCCTCCCGATCAAACCGAGACAATATTCTCCCCCGCCAAAAACACCAATAGTGTTGGGGATCACATCCGATCTGGGTAAACGCATGATATGCCTGAGCACCAACTAACTGTTTTTCTTGTTCGCGACAACAGTGGGAATGTATATGCGACATCGTCCCAACCGTTCTCCCAGCGATCACTCAAAAAAGCGAAACCATGAACAACATCAACAACAATAACAACAACAACAACATGATGAGTACCCCGTCAACTCCACACATAAAACAATCTTCCTCGTAGTGTCGCCCAACCCACGAACACGCCAAAAATACTGTGCGAGGAAAACCGATGAATATGTGGAAGCGAACTCACCCGTTATTGCCTATAGTTGGAAAACGGTAATAACGACTACCTGTTTTAGAGGCGAACTTTAACGATTTTCGTGCCCCGAGTACTTACAGTGCTAACATATCAGGGAGCTTAATAATGCGTTTAATGGGAGCAAAACGCAACCCCAAATATTGCGGAGTACTGACTGGCAGTGAGTACGAGCAGCAAAGAACCCACAGTACAGGCAGTACCCGCATTATCGAACCCCGAAACACTTGGAGTACAGGCACAGTATCCGCAGTACAAAACGAACTGCTGCGGATACTCGCTGTTTAGTCTGTGGCCACAGGACAGGTTCCAATAACACTGGTGCGGAGTATCAAATTCGACAGCGAACTATTTGTAAAATATAGACGTAGAAATAGCACGCGTACTGATATAATTGCAACAAACCATGGTACATACTTGAAGTGAATACATTTTCTCTAAGGGCGGTTATTGTCGCGTTGTATGAATTTCATATTCCCCAGATCAGCTCAATCTCAAAATGTGATGTTTAAGTAACGGAGGCGTTCTGTTAGAATTTGTGAAACTTGACTCAAGGAGAGTGCGTTAACTATCTGTGGAATGTTTTATCATTCACATACGATAGTATATGCTAAAAACACCCCAGGAAACCATTGATTGTTTTCGGACAAGGCTGGTGTCCATGCCGGTGCGGGTTGATTGTGAATTTGTGAATGATATCCACCCACCTGGTGGTGTGACAACTGTGGAGTTTGACACTGTTTTTAGGCTCACATACGGAGGGAGGGTGTTACTTAACGTACCCCCGGTGATAGATTGACTGTAATAAACGAAGAACAATATATGTCTCAGGGCGTGCTTATTTGGGGGGGGATGTTATCCGAGCGGGGTGTGCTTTCTTCCGTGTTACACGCTATACGTTTTAAGTAAATTTGTAATCGTTTTTTTTTTATATTTCATCTCGTGATGGGATCGTTTGTCAATGTATCTATATATCCATCGTCTCCTGCTGCCTCCGAGAGTCCTGCATTTTATACACCAAGTTTCACCTGCTGACTGTAGGACGACATATTTTGTAGTCATGAGAATTCAGTGTTTTAAAATTGAACGAAACAACTATGGAGTTTGTGGACATGTACTGAGTCGTTGGCGTGATGGAGAGTATACGCAAATGAGAGATGTCGTGTCGGGAGGTTGCAGTGAGTGGCTGCACTGGAAGTGCATCGGGGGCTGTGAAGGGTTGATATAGATAGGACGGGTACCAACTACTATGAGGCCCTACTCGTGGGTAGGGGTCTTTGCACTGGGTGGGAGTTCGGCGAGTTGAAAAGAGATAGATAACGTGTGAAGATGATCCAGCACCTGGTAATGATAATCCCAGATTATCGATCAAAGCAAAGTCAAAATTTCGTAGCAAATCTGAACGCTTGGTGCTTTTGAGTCTTCCGGGGTATCTGGGGCAAATACCGTCACTTTTTGCATAAGGTCATTTCGTTTTTGCATCACAATATTAAGTCAGGATCAGTACTTCCAATGTTCGAGTCCTGACTTGCAAATGTGGATACCCTTGAGGCCCAGGAAAACAGATCCACGTTGAGGTTGGCCCAGGTGGTACCAATCATACCTTAATACTCGACAAACATATACCAATACTGCAACCCCCTTTAAGAATACCGTCTCCGACACCTATACATAAATTCATGAAAGGGTGACATGTACTTGTTCTTTTAAATCAAATATAACCGAGTTATATGAGTCCATCCAAATTGTGTTCCCCCTGTGGAAAGTATAAAAACATCCCACACATAGCTATGTGTCGCAACGACCGGATTGCCTACAAAAACCCCGAAGTAATGAATTCTCAAACATATTTAATTCCCCACTCGGGGAAGATAACTCGTATGAGAATATAATCGTGCACGGACCATATTTCATATTGGAGTCCGTACATCTTAGTCTTACGTAGAATAACCGTTCAAACATAAGTATACAAATGGTAACGGGTAGACCCTTGTCTTCAACCCGCATAAATATAGTCGACCCAATATATAGTTCTTACCAGTTCGCCAAGCCTGGCTGTCTTGTGTTGACATGCTGGCATTCGTCTGGCTACAAAATGCCGCTCCTATGTCTCTGCTCAGGTCGGAACGACAGGGGATGACCGTCTGCGGGCCGGACGACTTGCTCCTAATGACACCTTCGTCCTGGTAGGCTACACCTCGGGAGCCTGGAGCTCTAACAACGCTGGAGGCTACGATATGGCGGCTATGAAGATCGATATTCATGGGGAAATCCTGTGGAAGTGGCAGGTGGGCAAACGATTGTCCCGAGATAACATTAATTTTTTCATATCTTGACCTAAACACGTCTCAAAAGCGGGCATAACAAAGTCAATTGATGTAATCGGTTACTTGTTATTACTGACAAAACAATACATATTGTCCTTATCCCAGAAACATTACACGCTTTACAATTATTTGATTACTCATTTTGTGTGATCCACACTACTTACTCGTTTATACCTGTCATATGGTGGGTTATATAGTATCAATACCCAAAATGGCGTGGGTCAAGAGCACTCTTGTCAAATCATCCTGTTGACCCTGGTAGCATCCAGGGGAGCCATCGAACTATATATTAATAGTGAATACGTATAGAACACGCGGGGACGATTTACAATCAAACATACAGAACTGAGTATCAACTACTATACAGTTGATTTCACTGTAGTATTCTCATACGCTTTCAACGATCATTTAAAGTAAGTATTGCATTAGTTGAGGCCTCCTGCCTCGAAGCAGGGGGGGCTTGCCCGGGATGAATCACCCACGTTCTGAGTGCATACTCAGCGCGGTGGTGATCCCGGCCGTTGAAATCTACAAACGCAGAAACTACTGTTAATTACCTGTCAGCTGGGCGGGTGGGATGGTCAGAATGGTTTATCAAAAGTCTCGATGGTTTGGCTTTTGCTCGCCTTGAAAGAGAATGATCTCGTGTGCTACATCGTGACCCAGTAGTTTCGGTTTCTACCAGTGGAACCACATCCCTACGATCACGTAGTTCCATTTGGTTGACTCCCGATTTTACTGTAGTATTCTTGTACGCTTTCAACGATCATTTGAAGTAAGTATTGGATAGGTTGAGGCCTCCTGCCCCAGCCAGTAGTCCTACCCATACTTTGTTGGGCTCTTGAACTATCCGTTGACCATTTGGCTGGGGTTAGAAACCTATTTCCTGTCCATTGTATCACCCAAACTAACAGTGACCCAAACTTACAGTACAACACATCTACCGCGGAACGTACGCGGAAAAGCCTTCATAAAAGGCCCTGCAGTGGTAAATCGAATCCGTCATGGGCTGCAGAGGCGAGTGACCGCTCTCCTCGACGGCCGAGTGCTTCGAGTGTCGTCGGTTTCTCCTTCCATTATGCTCAGAATTGTTTATCAAAAGCCTCGATGGTTTGTCTTTTGGTCGCCTTGGAAGAGAATGATCTCGTGTGCTACATCATGACCCAGTAGTTTCGGTTTCTACAGGTGGGACCACATCCCTACGATCACGTAGTTCCATTTGGTTGACTCCCGATTTTAACACGCGGGGACGATTTACAATCAAACATACAGAACTGAGTATCAACTACTATACAGTTGATTTCACTGTAGTATTCTCATACGCTTTCAACGATCATTTAAAGTAAGTATTGCATTAGTTGAGGCCTCCTGCCTCGAAGCAGGGGGGGCTTGCCCGGGATGAATCACCCACGTTCTGAGTGCATACTCAGCGCGGTGGTGATCCCGGCCGTTGAAATCTACAAACGCAGAAACTACTGTTAATTACCTGTCAGCTGGGCGGGTGGGATGGTCAGAATGGTTTATCAAAAGTCTCGATGGTTTGGCTTTTGCTCGCCTTGAAAGAGAATGATCTCGTGTGCTACATCGTGACCCAGTAGTTTCGGTTTCTACCAGTGGAACCACATCCCTACGATCACGTAGTTCCATTTGGTTGACTCCCGATTTTACTGTAGTATTCTTGTACGCTTTCAACGATCATTTGAAGTAAGTATTGGATAGGTTGAGGCCTCCTGCCCCAGCCAGTAGTCCTACCCATACTTTGTTGGGCTCTTGAACTATCCGTTGACCATTTGGCTGGGGTTAGAAACCTATTTCCTGTCCATTGTATCACCCAAACTAACAGTACAACACCTCTACCGCGGAGTGTACGTGGAAAAGCCTTCATGAAAGGATGGGCAGTGGTAAATCGATGACTGCCGCGGAGTCAATGTCCCACCGCCGTCTGGAAGCATCTGTCGTGTTTTAGATAGGACACCACCGTCAAGCCCTACTCGTGGTCGCCCTTATACACTTCCATGACACTTCGTCCATCTTCAATCTCCTGATTTTCATGATATCGGCTACAGCCGTACACGCTACAGATCTACCCGTGGAGCGAAATTTGCACGGCCCAAACACCGAGCCCCGCTGGAACGGGCGTCTACGCGCCACATCGGGTCGGTAACAGAGACAATCGTGTCAACTGTCAGGCGTAGACGAACGACAGTACATCTTATGTATCACAGAAACGCGAGTTTGCGATACTGCTGTCATTTGAAATAGCACCACGGTGTCAAAGGAAATGTGATCGGCGTCAATCGTCTGTACGCGGGGTGGCTATGTGGGGCCTGTCACTCATCCCACGGAAGGGGCTTGACTAGATTATAGTATAGGCGCCGTATGGTGTGACCGGTTCAGCTTGTCAAGCGAATAACCACCGGTTAGAGTGCTCACTTTGGTCGCTCATTTAGTGTTAGAACTAGGTCATATATAGTCTAATCAGTATAACCAAGTGTTGGTTGGGTTGCACGCTATATTGTAAAATGAAGTATAGAACAAGCACATCCAATTAGCGTTTCTAATGTATCACGCAGCTTGCAAAGTTAGTTTTCAACCGTACCATCGGTTTTGCTTACAGCTGACGCATTTCGTTTATGTTTTAGAAAAACCATTATGTTGTCGTAACAGTCGCCCACTTCAATGGCACATATGTTTCCGCTGGCAGGATGTAGATGATGTTCATGTACTGCTGTAGGTAACCCTAACCCTATGCTGCAGAAGCACTACCCAGGAGCCTACTGTGTCGCTGATCAGGAACACTGTCGTATTATATAAGGAGCTATATAGTAGGTGCACGTACCAGCCTATCCATCTAACTTTGTCGCATGAAGTGCTATTGAAGTAAAGGTGTACTCAGTCATGTACGTACGATAGGTACTTGGTATCAGTACAGCCATGGATATGCGGCGAAATAGGAATAGGAACATTCTAAGAAAAATGCGGGGAACCCTGAACCCGAAGTTGAATGCCTGCAAGAGTAGCGTTGTTGAGAACAGTATGCAGTGCGTGAAACGATAGCGAGCAAGTACCCGACGAAAGTCGCTGTCGGTTGTTAGGTAGAACCACCCGACAACGTACATCTTGCCGTCGAGCGGAGCGTGTCGAGGCTGGTTGTGCCCACCAAGTTCACATCGAAATTATATTATTTGACTTTTTTCGTGGAACGTGTCGCGACACGTGTCGCGGCGAGTGTCGCGGTGAGTGTTGCTAACCCTAACCCTAACCCTAACCCTGACCCTACGTGCCGTGGCATGTCGCGAACGGCCGCGACACCTGTCGCGACATGCCGCGACACAGTTCGCGACATGCCGCGGCACGGGTCGCGACACGAACCACGAAAAAGTGCAAAAATGTAGATCCGTGCATCGAGTGACATCGAGCGGTTCCTGAAACACCCCGATGCCCCATATCCCACTACATGAATTCCTATGGAGCATGTGGAACTCCTACTATTCGATGGGTCCTATGCGTTGTGTTACTGAGTACAATCAACACCCCCCCCTGCTCATTGTACACAATCATAATACCCCCCCCACCTGCTCGGTGCATAACAGTCGAGGCTTCTCGCACTACTCGTTCACAAAGTTTGCGAAGAGTGTGCCGTACCACACCCTCGGCGGCGCCTCGAACCCCAACTTTGCGAGTTGGTTGATAAGATCATCTATCCTTTTGCTCCGTAGTGTCGGCGGTTGATGTGGTATATCTACAGGGGTACATGTTTGGTATGAAACAAGTGCGTTGTGTCACTCCAGAGCCAACGACTATATACGTAGTTGTAAACAAGACTGCTGCTGCAGCCACAAACAAATGCGTTGCATGATGTCATAAGGTGTGTCCGTATTGCATACATACCAGATTCATCGATATCGAAGCCGCACCGGTCACCGCCGATACTGTGGTCGAGGGTATACAAGTACCCGGGGTCTATTCGGGTGGGCGTACCGAGCCTACCCAACGATCGAGTACAGGTATTGAAAAAGTACCGACCTTACCGAAGTGTCGGGTGCTGGTATTATAAAAGTACCGAATTTACCGAAGTATCGGGTACAGGTATCGAAACAATACAGAACTTACCGGAGTGTCAGGTACCGGTATGTATAAGTACCGAACTAATCGAAGTGTTCTATAGGGTGTAGATCCCAGTACCGAACAAATACTGGTACCACCGGTATTGCGATCGAGTGTATACCTGTACCAGGGCTTTTATTCGTTGGGGGTACCGAACGTACCGAAGTGTCCGGTACCGGTATTGGCAAACAAACGAACTTACCGAAGTATTGTACTGGTATTGGAAAAATTCCGAAGTTACCGAAGGATCGGGTATCGGTATCGAGGCCATACCGAACTTACCGCAGTGTCGGGTACCGGTATTTACCAAAAAAATACCTCTGGTATACTTCGGTGCGTACCCTACCGACCATACCCTTGAAAACATGTGTACCTAATGCATCTTCTATAGCTCGTGTTGGGCAAAAGGAGCTAGCTCAAGTGGCTGCTACTGGTCGCCTTCAACAATTGTTTGCGATGCATGCTACGATAGAGGTGCCCCATCTTTTCTTCGCGCTCCTCACTTGAAGAGCTCAACACCTCACCGGAAAACCTATTTTAGAAGTAAATAAAAACGATGCCCGATGAACAATCTCACGACCTAAGTATATTCAGAAACAGTTTAGCAACACAAGAGTAACAGCCAGAAGCTTCTGGATTGAGGATCCTTATTGATCAGAAAACGTTTCAACCGGAAAGTGCTACCCTTACCGCAGCAAGCGTCGTGCATAGGAGCTGCTTTCTAGCTTGAGCTTTGAAACCATGTGTAGATGAGCTATCGCCCATAGCTCCAACGGGGAAACATGTGCAGATGACATGTTTGCTATAGCCCACCGCTGGTAAACATGATGTCAATCGTGGCGTGGCTCATGTTAGCTCTCTCCCAGAAAAACATGCCTGCGCCTACAGTAGATGAGGAGATGGAAACTCCCAGACGCCTGAAAGGCAGGAGGGTATAGGTCGCACAGCTTACTCCAAGGGGTTGTTTTCATCCTCAGTATATGCGCGAACGACAGCAACCCCTCTTTCATGTATCAAACGTAATATAAGTCAATGTTGGACACCCGGTCTGGGTTTGGTTGTGGTCTGCGTCCACCCCACCCGGCTCATCCGTGCGTTCGATACTTTTAGAAGGATCCTCTTGATGTTTGATGCCAGTATATCGTTCGATCGAAGCAGCGCTAGAGGTGCTGCCCCCGGCGGTGGGCATTCTATCCGTGTGGTCGTGTGGTGTGGCAATGTGTGCGGGCTTGTCTTGTCGTGTGTACGCGAAATGTGTTCAAGTTGTCGAAAATAAAACAGTATAACGGTATTGTCTACCTGTGGTACGCTAGACAAAAATTGCAAAAGGCTCCGGTCTCATGCATGCAACGTAAACGGCTGCTTGGGTTGATGTAATGCAGCCAAGTATTTTACACCGGTACGTGTTGTGGTCATTGTATACAGACCTCGAGCTAGCTCCTATATTATGTATAGCTTACGCCTTTGAAACCTTTGAAGATGAACTATCGTCTCTAGATCAGTCTTCCTGCACATTTACAGCTGATCTATTGTCTGCAGCTTAAGCTATCTAAACGTGTACAACTGTGATATCGCCTATAGCTCAAGCCTAGAAAGCAAGTGTACCTCATGTAGCACTTACAGCAAACCCTTGGCCGGATGAGCTACCTCATATAGCTCAAGTAGCTCACCTCGTGCAAAAACGCGCAAATAGGCTTTCTTCTGTGTTTCCTGCTTTCGAAAATGTAGAGGTGAGCTACCCTTCTATATCGCAAGGTGGAGGTACATATGCAGATCAGGTATCGCACGTAGCACATGGGTGAGCTACCTTGGAATATGCCTACTGTAATATAGCTCGAGTTACGGTTGCTTACTTGAACGAAATGTGAACACTTCTACCACAGTCCAATGCAAAATAAAACAGGGTCCTATAGCTATCAGGATCCAGACATGCGGTGATACCTGATATTTGTCGGCACGCGACCATTGCAGCCCCCCAGATATCGACACGACAGCATTACTCAGTTGGTTGATCACTTGAGTTCTCGAGCGTTTGTCTCCTTTGTGTATCTAAATAACGTGCCTCGAGGTAATTAATGCGATTAAAGGCTAACCGCGCCTCCTTGGGCTAGGGTAGCCTGCTTGGAGCCGAGCGTATTTCGCTCGCTTTTGTGCTCTTATGTGAGTGAGCGAAGGTTGGAAGACTTTCCTTGTAGCTGATGGTCTACAGCGTCGCTGCACAAAATCTGTATGTGTGATTAACATGATACTGGAGGTATGTGTCCCATTATAATTACTGAAGAGAGCTGTGGAATAGCAGCGAGAGGAGTGGATGATAGCTGTATCAGAATTCTGCTGGAAGAATATCGTGTCTAACCCTTCTGGAGTTAAGGGCACCATCGAGATACCCAGACCAAACAATGCTCCGTGACTTCAACGCGGTATATGTAGATCTGAATGAGTCCCGGGTGTTCCCGACGTGTTAACCAATATCCTTATATTTTGGTTTTCGTGTATTCGATGTGTCGTGACTCCGTACTCAGATCATGGAAGCGACAAGGGAGTGTCGCCTGAATGTTAGATGCGTTTAATGTTTTCGACTTTTCGAAGGGGCTACCAACGTTGATGAAATCGATCTTCCCGCACGAAACGATTTACTGACCGTGTCCGTCTGTCTTCCATATTTACAGTTGTGGTAACTTGTTTTGCTGCCGTATATACCCGAGGATGTCTTCGCAACAGCGCGCGCCGATATCGATTTCAATGTTCACGTGTTGGGGGGCCCCCTTTCATTTCCGCTGACACCCAGTCTCCGTTCGAATCAAACACATAATGCATGCGTTAACTGCAACATACTATTGTTTTTTAGCTTCATTCGCCGTCACGGGAAACGCGACCCTCGAAAGCAATGAATTGGTTTCGTATTTTTTTTGTTTCAATTGTTCACGGACGTTGCGATATCAAACTATCACTGTAAGGGGGCGCGAAAATGTGTCACTCTCTCGACAACCTCATCGACAACCTCATCTGCCTTCGTGTCAATCTCTCGACAACCTCAAGTCTCCGTCATCTGGTCGGACGAACCACGAAGGCAGATGTCCTATTGCGCGTGTAGTATACGCGAGCGGTCCATGTATGCATGTGCAACGGTGAGTGTAGGCTTATACAAAGTAGATTTAACATACTAAATCGCACAATTACGTTGGGTAAAAAAGCATCTTCAGCAACAATTATCTCGATGAACACCATTCAAAGTGGAGGTTGGCCTCGAGTAATGCATTTCGATGGTTGATTAGTCCACTTGCCTCTGTCGAATGTTTGGGTTTACCTCGATTGTTGTTTAGTCCTGAGTTGCGATATTTGGCGGTTCTGAGATGCTGCTTCACCTTCAAGAAATACAGCAATTGCCTTGGTCTGCTACGTGGATGTGGAGTTGCCTGGTCATGTTGGTACTCTCTGGGCTTCCCTGCCAGAACACTGTCGAACAAGCATATATTCGCCTGCATGCTCGTTAACACTATTGGTCGTTCAACTAGGCGCGTGCCGCACTGCCCTGTCCTTCAACACGATCAAGTAGAACCCAACTGTGTTGGCTGCACGTGCGACGGCTATGGCGCCCTCGTACACTTGCCTAGCGTGCCAGTTTGTCAAGTTCATCAACCCAAATAATGTGCGCCTGGTTTCCTATCTTTGCCAGGATGGGACCTCCGACGATGACTTTGCGCACGCAGTAGCTGTGGCAGACGATGGATCTACGGTCATCGGAGGATATCGGGAAAGTGACGGCAGCTTTGTTGCCGTGAAGCTAGACGATGACGGCACGTTTTTGTGGCATTGGGAAGTGAGATCTATATTTGGTGCCGAGTATGTAGAGCGTGGCGAATGCACATTGTTGATTTCAGGTACAGCAACATCCCTACTTGTAATATGCACCTTCGAGCATAGGTTATTTTGGCCGCTTGCTCTGGTAATGTGTACGGCTACTTAAACTTTTTATTTCGCGGTATACGACAGGCGTACGTATTTCAAAGTATACCGTGGCCGAGTGTGTCTCAGTTAGGAAGAATGAGTAAACTGACAAGATTATGTCGCGTAGAAGCAAACGGAAGCTCGTTCAAATGCCGAATGAGTCCCGCTGCTGTGAACACCTCTACCCTGTTACTTTTCACCAGGACGGCACGGATCACCAAGACGAATTGAACGCCGTGGCGATGTGGACCGACGGTTCGACCATTTTAGCTGGAGCTTCGAACGGCGATTGGAATGCGCCCAACTTGGGAGACCGTGACTTTACTGCTTGTAAACTCGACGGGGACGGAACACTACTGTGGAGATGGCAGGTAACTCCGGTCCCAAACGAATATCAGGTCATGTTCGTCATCGAACATGCTCGAATATAGTGTTATTTTATCACATTTTTGTTATTCGCACCGAGCTATAGCTTTCCTGCAAATATTGACTTTAAGCATTTTGATTTTCGAAGTATACGCGTGCGTTTCGGACGGAAGGTGTTGCCTTCGAAGTTCCCTGTCATTTCTGGAGACGAAATATCACAATCGAGATAAGGACAGCTGACTATTTCAATCAGTTTGGGTGCATTTGATGTTACATGATAAACATATGTCGCTCTTTGGACCAGTCGGTATCGGGAGTTCTGGTACCTCGGGTCACCACTAGACCATAACGCATGATGGTATAGTTCGTCCGGCTTCAGCTATCCACATTACCCCCAGCACCAAGAAACACTTATTTCCGGCATAGGTAGGTTGTTTGTTGCAGCAGAGATATCATTTAAACGCCTCTCTCGCGTCGGAGATAATGTAACGTTAAATTTGTTTTCTTGATAATACTCAGCCTGGTTTGTAAGAAAAAAGTGAAATTATGGTCCAAGCTTAGATATATTGTAAAGACGTTACACATATATACTTAAATTGCGTATGTAGTCAGCTCGTTAAATTTGCGCTTAAGAGTTTTCTCTTTTTGCAAACATTCGATCATCTGACGGAGCTATTATCCAACAATACGGACCTCGGAGGTCGTTTTGTTCATGTTAACAAATTGGATAGTTGGGTGTGAGAGGTTTATTCGTAGGACGGGAAATAATACAGCAGAGGAATACACACGGGGCTTGGTTTGTTCTGGTTCTGCCAGAAGAAATGTCGTGAGATAATTCAATACTGTCGAAAACTGACTTATTTGGTCCAATTTGGACCGGGATTGTTTTTAATCCTGATTTGCTGTTGCATAATTACGTGTTATTAATTTGAATTGTTTTGTTTGTTCAAAGTCTCAGCATTTATTCGTCTTATCTTTGAAATCCAGAATATATTGTTTTGAACGTCTAGCTGTATTTGTTTAACTCGGTACAATTTCAAACGCAATATAGAATGGAAATACTTTCTTGGATTGACCATAGGATCCCGCCACAGTATACTTCCCGTACGACAGATTAGGTCCGAGAAGCTGTCTGACAAGCGCCATCGTTAACTGTTAGAGTTGCAATACAAGGGTTTGGCACGCTCAATCGTGCTGTTTTGGTTGGTGTTTTTCTTCGCAATTTTCTGTCTCCCGGTGTTGTTCCAAGTGGATAAGCAGAATAAACAATACAACCTCGTTTGCCCGATACGTTTCGTTATGTTGACGGGTTGCGCTCTCCGGTTGGTATTAAACTGCTCTTCGTTCGTAACACCGTAGTTACCCCTCCATATCTACAGTCGTGTATGCCAAACCACCGCAGGTTCCCCCACTGTAGACGAGAACACCATGTATTCGGTGCCCCTCTTTGTATGTCAGGACGGAACCGAGTCTGATGATACATTCACAAGCGCTGTCGTAGGAGAGGACGGCTTGGCAATCTTGTCCGGGACCTCCGATGGAGATTGGGGCGGTATAAGCAAGGGGGATACTGACTTTGCAGCCATCCAAATTGATCGTGATGGGGGAGAACTATGGAGGTGGCAGGTAAGACCGCTTCCCTCGGGACACCCGTATTCGTACAAACCTACACTTCTGCAAAATGTTCACTACCACTTAGATTTTGAAACATTTACTGGAACAAACATATACATTTGTTGCAAAGTACGCTGTTGTTGTAAGACAATCGTCCACATACACGGCGTACTCAGCTGGTCAGTCGGGACAATTGTTCGCTCGCCCGATATGTGCTCCCTGTGCTTATGCTTAATGTCTGGGCTTCACGTAAAAGTTAGATATCTCAATGCCTTCGATCAATTCCGACAATAGGGTTTGATACGAAATTTGGCCCTTAAGGTTAGTATTGTGCATTAGGCAAAACACGTGTAATACGTTTTTTCACGAAGCTCATTAATCAAGAATTAGTATAGCTTGTTTGCACGTGCTGAGGATTATCCCATAAACGAAGCCCGTAAAAACGCCTTCTACACAAAACGAAGCTACTCGTTTGCATCAACGTGAAAACAGCATGGTTAATTCAAAGGACTATCATGGAGCCGCAGGCACCGTGTGGGACGCGACGGGAGTGTTTTTCCAGCCGCAAGCGGAAAACAATTGGGCTACAGTTGTCAATGGGAAGGGAAACCGTCGTCTGTTCTCCTGCTCCCGTCGTGACGGGATGGAACGGGATAACTTGCGTTCTAAACAGGACGGGAAATATCCACATGATTTATAGGCGTGATGGGAACGAGACGGGAAGAGGGGAGTTTTCTAATGATGGGGACGGGATGCGAATCGAAGATGGCTGCGATCTTTCTGGCGGGATGGGATCGGACTATCACTCTTTATAGTGGGACGGGAAATAATTGGAAGTATGCCATTGTCGACGGGAAATACAACTGGAAGGAAGATCGGAAATTTGCCGTTGTCGGTGAGAAATACAACCGTAAACCCACTGGGACACGGCATGAAAACAGTACTACTTTCCTGTCATGTTTTTATGCCGCTAAAAATCACAGCAGATTTTAGCCAATGTCGTAGGCGATTCAGTTAAGCCTTCAACGGCGGCAAACCGACTACGGAGGTACGCAGGCGGAACCTGTTTCTGCCGAACATAAATATCACCACAACAGAAGCAAGAAGAAGGACGCACTTGCATGTCGCTGAAGGAATGATGCGTGTCGAGGCTCTGTCTCTCTGGAAAGAGATGGCCGAGATGGCACCGAAGTGTCTGTGAAGAGCACTTGTGAAGAAGAAAATAAATGGTTTGAAAAGGCGCTTATTTGGCCAAAGGAGGAAATGAAGAAGAGAAGAAGAGTGATCGAGGAGGGGGGTGCCTCCACCTCATCATGGATCACGGAACAATGACCAAGCTACGGGCAGATGTATCCTACCGCAGCCAATCCTGTTCTTTGCAACGTTCCATGATACGTCATTGTAACGTTCTCTGTAACTCTCTTATGGTAAACTGGTTACCCTGTACTACGATCAACTTGTACGAGTAAGTTGATTATAATGCGTAGAAAGACTCTGTACGATGATCAACTTATGCAAGTAAGTTGATTATACTGCGTGGAAAGAACAAACTCCCATTTCTCCGCATGTGATATTTATCCGCATCTAGAACTAACTACGATGCTCAGTATACTTGTACGAAGTGACTGCACGTCAACATAGATATGGATCCCAACTTCCATATTTCAACACGCCCCCATGTTGCCAAAGTCAATAGCAGAAAAATGCTAAGTACAAACGAAAATATACACATTCGAGCCCGTGTACGAACGGTGGTAATGTGAAAAGCAGACAAGACAAAGTTCACTACGTATTCAGGCCTGCGCGATGGCAGCGGCAAATATGGTTGTACTCATGACACAAAAGCTACTCGTGGCTTACTCATGACCAACGAGTCATAACTTACAAAAGAAAACCGTAGACATATAGATGACTTACGAAGAACGCGCCCCCATAACTGAAATGCTATAGTAAAAGAGCTACGAACATAGATAGTACGTGTACTTGTAGAAACAAATTAAAAGTGGGTGTATTTTAGCCACTTGTGTACTTAATAACGCGCAATCGTCCAGCAATCAACAATCGTTAATTGAAGAGACTTCTGAGTACAGACCCCAAAACCCCCCAGTACTAAACGAAACTTAACATTAACCAAGCAAGTCCCTCTCATATTTGCTCACTCTATGAGCAGCACTCATGTACGAGAGGCCTCCAAGCTTGTCAGATATTTCGTTGAAAATGCGTTGGACACCAAGAAAGTCAAAAGTTTCAGATGTTGAATCTAAAATCCAACCTTTGACTAAAAAGCTGAAAACACGACTATCCATGTAGAACAAGAGGTCGTCGCGCTGAGGGAGGTGCTTCAGAGATTCCAGGAAGCTCTTGATGGACCTGTACTCCCGCTTGTCCATGAGCCCATGCTTCCTCATGACGCAGGCCATGCGTTTCCTTTCCGTTCTCGTCTGGCCTGGTACTATCGTATTCCGGAAAACGTGCAGGTAGGGGCCCCACAACACCCCAAGGTTGTCGAAACCAGGGCGTGCTGCGAGTCGCGGAAAACCTACATACCGGCGGTCGTTGTCCCCCGATGGCGACACGTCTCGTAGACGTCTCGCTTCTTCGGCCTGCCCCCTGTTGTTGATGGGGGTGTGTCCGTTAGGGTAGAAGTTGTAGTTTGAAATGCTCCTCCTGTTGTGTCACCTGCTCCTGCTGTTGTTGTTGCTGTTGTTGTTGATGTCGTTGCTGTTTCTGTTGCTGATGTTGATGGCGTTGCTGTTGTTGCTGTTCAGGATGATTGATGTTGCTGCTGTAGCGTGTAGAAAGAAGTGGATGATGAAGTGTAGCTGAAAGATGTAGATGGGTAGATGGTTGTGGAATGACGATGGTGGGTGCGATGTTGGCCTGTCCTAGTCTCTCACCGCGTTGATGGGGTGTCCTGTTCTCGTACCATTCCTTGTTCTGGTCCGGAAGTCTGGTTCTGGAACTGTTGCTTATCGTTTGATCAGGTTCCGGCGCCCGGTGCCTAATTCCTATTCCCAGTGACTTTAGTTACTGGGCTCTGTCGCGGAAATTATTTAATTTCCCAAATCCCCTGCCTTTCAACTCTGTTTCGAGGTCTAGTTCCATATTTTTTTAGTAATCCCCTCCCCTACTTAGTTCAACTCCAAACACGATTTGGCTCTGTAGCCCATCAATCCCTCTACTTCATGTTACACCTGGCATAGAAATTTGACTCTGTAGCCTTTGGCTAGATAAAGTTATACACATTCGATACTTAACCCGACTAGGTAATATCAGCTCTGGGTCGAGGCGATTATTGTGTCGGACGTACTCGTACTGAGCTTTACATGGGAAGTGGGAAGTGCAGCTGTGCAAAGCGACGGCGCAGCCACCTGACGATAACGTGGAGGACTGCTGCAGCAGCGT